>BQNB010031724.1:20000-53739 GCA_026074375.1 Tanacetum coccineum | reverse complement strand
TTATGAAAATAAAAAGGTGAGTGGTGTTATTTGGTGTTATGATTAGAGGAGTGGTGTTGGTGTTGGTGTTATGCTGATGTGGCGCCCAAAAAATGGTGTTGCCAAGTTATGATACCTGGCTCTCTAAGTGTTTGATTTATTAAATGTTATGATTTTTGAAATGAATAATTGTGTTGAAACTCATAGACCCATTCCATATCATATGAGTAGGTTTTATGATTTTATTTTTCTCTCTTTTTGATTAATAAAGCTACATATTGATTTGCTTTCTTATTTTTTTTTTGTCTTCTTCACAATTTATAAACAATACACAAACCCAATTTATAAACCAAACAAATCTTTTAAAAGTATCATGTCTATTTCTATTCCACTCCATATCAAATCCGAAACCCATTGTAATTCATGACAACACACCAAACGCCCCCTAATTATAAATCCTGTGCATACCTGAGGTTTAAATATAAATCAAATTTATTTTAATATTTTATTTAGTATAGGAACATATAAAAATTTGCTCGTATTTAAATTTTTAATTTTTACGTAAAAAAAATTCATTATGTGTTAATATCAATTTAATTTTATAAAAGATTTTTGTTGGATGAAAGATTTAAATTTGTTTAAGTGACGTGCATGTTGAGGTTTATGTTGTTTTAATTTAACTGTTGATATCATGTTGTACACAGTATGTGAGTTTAATAACGCATGATGAACGTTGATGAAGTTAAAATATAAAGTTTTTTTAAATGTTTTGCTAGATATCCTTATATAAACTTTAAACAAAAATTACATTAGTCGTTGTTATGAGTACAATCACGTATATTTGTTTTCATATCACACTAATTCGTGCTTACATTTGATATTTATGTTTCTGTTAATAATAATTTGGTCGTATTTAAAATTAAAACACGTGTATGATATCATGTTGTACACAATATGCGAGTAAAATAACGCATGATGAACGCTGATAAAGTTAAAATATAAAGTTTTTGAAAAATGTTTTTCCATACATCCTTATATAAACTTTAAATAAGAAATATATTAGTCGTTGTTATTAGGGCAACATTGACTAAGATCACCTTTATGTTTTGACGATGACAATTAAACGTTCGCAACACTTAAAATAACATACGATAGCCAAAATCAGGAAAACCGGAACATTGAATCTGGAGCGTTTGTCACGCGTTAGCACATGGCCAGCGCGCCACTCTCGACTTTCATTTTTACGAATTTTGCAAAGTCGTCTTTCCTCTTACCCGACACATGTGAAAACTTCACTAAATTTATGTACATGATACTTGTGCATTTAGGAACACTCCAAATGAGGTTCAGACTTAGAGAGGAGCAAAAACAAATCCTCTCGTTTTTCAACAAAACGCCAACTCTTTTCTTTTATCAAACGCCTCTAGCTAAGGCCGAAACTTCTTTCTAAACCTAGTATGAATATACTTTCAACATTCCATCAAAAAAAAGTATTTATTTGACCTTAAGCAGTATTTATGTTGTTCCTAATCACGTAACGGGTTTTACTCCCTTATTGATCAAACTAAGTTAAAGGTCACTTTGCGTAAACGCATCATTTCCCGTTATGGGATATGATTTACTTGAGATGCAAAACACTTAGCTTCTTTGCATCAAAGTGATTAGTGATCAAATCTATTATTGATAATCATAGATTTAAGTCTATATAACTAATTGAGTTTGTGGTAATTGAAGGTTAATCTTACTTTGATCCTTCCTACCCTTTCTATATAAATGCTTTACAAACTCTCACACTCTCACATGCATTCCTCACATATCACCTACACCATACCCTCCTTTAAATATTATCCCAATCATTTTTTTAAACCCTTCTACCCAACAAATGAATATACACACCTTCCTACACAATCCCAACATTCCTACAAACATTCTTCACCAATTCCCAAATCATTCCTTAATTACATATGCGCATCTATTTTCTTCGTTAATGACAATGTGATTATCTATGCATATAATCAATTCTTTGATTATCATCTTCATCACTTAAACCTTCCTCACTACAAAGCCTAAACCTTCCTCATTTAAACCTCCCTAAGCTTATCCATTTACATGACAACTTACATTCCCTTACACAATGTACCTTCCTTATACTTGTGCTTCTTGTCCCTCAACATTCCAAAATAGGATCCTATCCATCACATCTCAACATTCTCTACCACACAATCCATATTCATTCTTCTTCTTTATCTCAACACACACACCTCCTATTTGAATTCAAATTACACACACGCACACACACTCAAAGATTTTACTATACTCTTCTCCTATACACACTCTCACACACATATACATTTGAATTCAAATCCTCACACACTTACCAAACTTCTCCTATACACCTTGCCACCTCATTGCCTTTCATAACATTCAAAATTTGAATTTTAAATGTGAAACTTAGGCTCCCTTCCATTACATCACCATCAAATCCAATACAACTCATATCCTACTCATTCCAACCCATATACAACTCACTCTAATCCTTATCATAACATTCAAATTCAAATTTTAAATTTGAATCTTTAGGCTTCAAACCATCACATCATGCCAACTCACTCTTTCTTATCTTTATCCCACATGTCTATTATTTGAATTAAAATTCAAATTATCCCTCTAACATCCACTCTTCTTCTCTAAGCAAAGGAATATTCTTTTGGCATATTCTTTCTATCCTAACTATATTGGAAGGTATAATTGCTTGATTATTATTGAAATCATCTCTCAGATATATAGGATACAATAGATAACTCTAGAATAATTATAATTGGTTGGGCCTAATAATAATATAGACACTTTCAGGCCTAATGCACAAATATCGACTAATACTCCCCTATAGTTGGAGCGGGAGGAAGACGGACGCTCAAACTAGATCTAAATTCTTCAAATAAAGCTGATGGCATACCCTAGGTGAAGATATCGGCATATTGATGACGGGAGGGTACATGCAGAATGCGAACCTGATGAGTGGTAACCATGTCACGGACGAAATGTATGCTGATCTCAATATGTTTCATCCGTTGATGTTGAACAGGGTTGGCGGACAGATAGATGGCACTAACATTATCACAGTAGACAAGGGTTGTAGAGGGCATGGGAGAATGCGACTCGCGAAGAAAATTATGAAGTCATGCAGTCTCAGCTACAACGTTAGCAATACCCCGGTACTCAGCTTCGGCACTAGAACGGGAGAGGGTCTGCTTACGTTTGGAGGGCCAAGATAGTAAATTATCGCCCAGAAAAACACAATAACTAGAAGTTGATCGTCGTGTAGAGGGGCAACCCGCCCAATCTGCATCTATATAACCAACAAGAAAGGTGGTAGAAGATGAATATAAGTAAAGTCCAAAATCCAAAGTCCCCCAAACGTAACGTAAAATACGTTTAAGGGCAGCTAAATGTGACTCTCTAGGATCGTGCATGTAAAGACAAATCTGCTACACTGCATAAGATAGACCCGGTCGTGAAATGTGAGATACTAAAGACCTCCTGCAAGGCTGCGATATAAGGTAGGATTCTGTATTGGAACACTTTCGGGACCTAGTTTGGACTCTATATCAACTGAGGTTCGAGAAGGGTTATAGTTAGCCATGTGTGCACGCTTAAGACACTGAATAACATACTTTCGTTAGGAGAGAAACAATCCTGTAGAGTGGCGAGTAGCAGAGATACCAAGAAAATAATTAAGTGCCTCGAGATCAATCATGTCAAACTCACGGTGTAAAGAGGCAATAATCTGCTGCAGTAGAGTAGTAGAAGAAGCTATAAAATAATGTCATCCACATAGATAAGCAAATAAGCAACCTGAGACCCCTGTCGTAGAATAAATAATGAGGAATCACATCTATTGTGGTAAAACCTGGCTTGTGTGGCATAACCTGTAAACCTCTAAAACCAAGCATGAGGTGCTTGCTTCAGTCCATATAAAGATCTCTACAAAAGACAAACATGATGAGGATACCGAGAATCCACAAATCCTGGTAGCCGGTGCATGTAAAGTGTCTTAGATAAATCCCTGTTAAGAAATGCATTCTTAACGTCAAGCTGATGAATAGGCCACTTGCTAGGACACCACAAGACTATGAACAGTGCGAATGGTAGCCGGTTAAATAACCGGACTAAAAGTCTCGTCACAATCACTACCAAGATGCTCACTACTGCCATTAGCAACCAAACGAGCCTTATAGCGGCTCAAAGTCACGTCATCATGAAATTTATGCTTAAATAACCACATAGAGCGAACCAAATTAACACCAGAGGGTCTTGGTACAAGAATCTAAGCACCATTTTTAACTAACGCATTATACGTATCATACATAGCATTACGCCATTGAGGGTTTTGTAAAGAAAGAAACGGAGATTTAGGTAAAAGAGATATAGAAGACATATGTAAGGAGAGACGATCCACGGGTTTGACAATGCCCGATTGAGACCTATTGACCATGCGGTGAGTGCGGGGTGGTTTGTTAGTGGGTTGTGGAGCTTGAGCCGAGGTGTTAGGGGTGGTCGATTGCATATTGGGCTATGGGTCGTAAGGCTATGGGTTGTGGGTTGCGGATTGGGCTAAAAAGGTAGGCTCGTCATGTTGTGGGCCCTGGTGAGAAGGAGTAGTGGGTTGGTCCGGAGCTAGGGAAGTGGTCGGAGGTTGGTTATTTGATGTGTTTAACAAATGGTTTGGAGAAGGTGTATCGTTGGTAGTGAGTACTTGGTGAAGAAGAGGGGAAAGTGTAGGTTCTAAAAAGGTGTAGGATGGTGGAGATACGGGTTTCATCGAGCGGTAGGGAAATTGGGTTTCATCGAAGGTGACATGTCGAGAAAGGAGAATTTTGTTTATTTCGAGGTCTAGGCATCGAAAACCACGGTGATAGGCGGGAAATCCCAAAAAAATGCACGGTGTTGCTCGTGGCGCGAGTTTGTGAGGGGAGTGAAGGTGTGGGTAGCAAAGGCACCCAAATATACGTAAACGGGAGTAGTCGGGTGCTTTGTGAAAGGGTCTTGAGAAGAGAATTTCATTGTTAATGGCGGTAGATGGTAGAAGATTGAGGAGATAAGTAGCCATATGAAGGGCCTCGACCCAAAATGTGGGGGTGGGTGTGTTTGAAACAATAGCGTACGAATGACATTATTTATGGTTTGTATCATGCGCTCCGCCTTGCCGTTTTGTTGAGAGGTTTTAGGGCAAGAAAATCTAAATTGTATACCATGTTTAGAAAAAAGAGTATGTAAACGGTTATTTTTAAACTCACCACCATGATCACATTGGAAACTCTTTATTTCACATTTAAATTGATTTTTAACATAATTACGAAAATGAAAAAATTTATCGAGCATGTCAGATTTCAAGCGAAGAGGATAAATCCACAAATAGTTAGAGAAATGATCAAGAAATAAAAATGATACTTGAAACCACTAGAACTAACAATTGGAGATGTCACCAAATCGGAATGAATAATATCTAAACAATGTTCAACAATAGAATCCGAACTATGAAAAGGAAGCTTCACATGTTTGCCAAATTGGCATGGATGACAAACATGTGTAGAGTTTTCTTTATTACAAGAAATAAAGTGACAAGAACATTGTGAATATGAAGGGGGCGATGAGGAGATGGAATAATGCTAGGTCCGGTGTTGGTAACGGGAATAGAATTACCGTCACCAACGTGTACTGATGGGAATAAACATTTATTAAAAATGGTACTTAAATTAGTTGTATTAGAATTCAAATGAGAAGAGTCACCTGTATCCATATTCCAAGTCGGGTCCTACAACGTCATAGTGCTAAAAGCACTAGGAAGTGAAGTGGCTTGAGACGGGTAAAGAGCAGGAGCAGTTCCGAGCAAACCTTGGCCATAGTTGGTCTGTTTATAAGGGGTTGAGTAAAGGGCCTATGGAGTAGTCTGTTGGGCCGCAAGGTGGTGGTGGGTTGGGTAAGCAAGTTGTTGGTGATGTTATAATGATGATTGGGCCATGCGTGGGGTGCTAGTGGGTTGGAATGCGCATTCTGAGCATGACCAGACCAACGACCAACAATGTTCTTGGAGTTTAAACTTGACCTATTCCTATGATCATGTATAAACTTTCACCGATCACCAAATTTACATGTGCCTTTGTTAAAATGATTGCATAATTGGGGTAAGGTTTGGGACTTATTAGTTTGTGTAGAATTGTTACCTTTTTGTTCCGGTTTTATGGCCATAAGGATCGTGGGTGACGAGGTGTTACTATCAAAATTAGTGGTGTGTTCGGCTACGTCATTCAAAGAAACAGTATATTTCATACGGTTTCAAAGATAGGAAGAGGCTCACAGTGACGTATAATTTCAACAATAGTGGCAACCTAGGAATTGAGACCATTAACCGCATAGATAACATAATTCTTTTCACTTACCATAGACAATAATATACACACTTTCATGCCCAATGCACAAATATTAACTAATAAACTATGCTAACTCATCCACGTAACCATGGTTAGTTTCTAACTAAGTCATTTACCTTTGAGGAATACCCAAACGTGCCCTTTGTCCGATGGTTCTTTTCTATCTCCTTGAAGTTGGACAAACATCCCCAAAACTCTTTTTATTACTTCAAAAATGTTGTTATCAAATGGCTATTTGTGTTGGTCGACCTTGAGTGTAAGAATAATAAAAAGGTCAAAGCGTGAAGTACAATTGGGGTTTTAGTAAGAATGGGTATTTAAAACGCCAAAAACTCAAAAAATCCAAGATGGGTGTTTGGCGCGCTAGTCGCGTGCTTACGCATGAGCAGCATGCCACACTCGAAATAGATTTTCTCATTTTGGGTTTTTGGCATATAAATACCCCTATTGGCTATTGTGTTCCCCACCTATTGCCATTCTTTCTTTCTCTCTTTTTCTCTTCTCCTATCCTCTAAGTCTAATACCTTTTGTGTTCTTAATCTTGTCATCTGTCATTCTATTGAAGAACACATCTCCGCAAGAGAGACATACAAGTACCTAATCCACACTTGTGTGTTAGTAGTCAATGGTCTTCTTTCTCATACCATTTCTTTTAGAATCGAGTCTCTAGGATAGGTTAGGACTTGATTTAAACAATTAACTTTTCATTCGATTTGGTTGTAAGAGAAGTCTTATATCTTAATGATCAAGCCTATATCATTGGAGATCTAGTTGGGGTTTTGGTAAGCTTCCAAGGGGAAGTTTTTAGTAGTCCTAGTTGATCTTAGTAATCCTAGAAGAAAAGTCGAATCACAGGTTCTTAGGGGTGGATCATGAGGGCGGAATACTGTAGGGAGTAGCTCTTCTTAGTGAGCGCCGATCTTAGTGCATATCGGTGAAGCGAAGTTGTAATACGGTTTATAGTCCACCAAAAGGATTATACTAAAGTAATAGTATAAGTGTCGTGGATTTGTAACTGGACGTACGGATGGTATAAACCCTCCATCCTGAATCAATATATATCGTGATCTCTCTCTCTCTCTCTTTCTCTCTCTTCATCTACTTATTATCTTTATCATCAAGTAGATCATTGCACCACTCGGTTCTTTGAGACTTAAAGTTTTATAAACTTTAAAAAAGTCAAGAAGATCATATTCAACCTCCCCCCCCCTTTACGGTTCTACAATTAGTATCAGAGCAGTTTACTCAAGTTTTCAAGCGTTAAAGCCTTCTCGAGAAGTCGTTTTAAGTTGAAAACTTCTTTTTCAAAAAGTCCAAATACTAACTCCGATTTTTGAAAAAGTTAAGTAAAGATCCATGGCTCAAGAAAACTATGTCGAGGGGTTCTCTATGCAAAGACCACCTTTGCTAGAAGCCGACGGGTTTTGCTTTTGAAAACCCCGCTGTAACATTCCGTATTTTCAGGTCATTTACAATACTATTTAATTTCACTATTTATTTTTTTTCTCGTACATGATGGAAGATCCGAAAACAAAGATGGATGTTGAAACACCATATGAACTTCTCAAAGATGATCAAAAGAAGCAACTCGACAAAAACAACGAAGCCAAGATGACTTTTTACAACGCCCTACCTCGTAAAAAGTACGAACGAGTCTTCATATGTAAACCGCCAAGGAAGTTTGGCATATACTTATCATCACTCACTAAGGCAATTCACAAGTCAAGGATTATAAGATTGATCTTCTCACTCAACAATACGAAAATTTCTCAATCTCGAATGAAGAAACTATCGATAATGGTATTTACACGATTTAATGATATCGTTACAAGTCTCAAATCTTTAGATCAAGACTACTCTAGCAAGAATTATGTGAGGAAGTTTCTTCGTGCCCTTCCATTAAAATGAAAAGCCAAGGTGACGACCATTGAAGAAGCCAAGGATTTGACTACACTTCCTCTTAACGAGCTAATTGGCAACCTTAAAGTTTATGAAATGATATTGGAAAATGATGGCATAGCTTCTAAGACCACTAACGAAAAAGCCAAGTCATTAGCTCTTAAAGCAAAAGTCACTAGAAAACACACTAGTGATGATAGTGATAGTCAAGGAGAAAGTGATGAAGACATAAACGAAGAATAAGCCGAAGCATTCAACTTGATGGCAAGGAACTTCCGAAAGGGTAATCGATTCAAAGCAGAAATCGATTTGGCAACTGGGCTAACAATTTCAAAAGAGGTCGCGGTAATAGTTTTGGGAACAAAGGCGACGAAAGCTCAAGACAAAGGCGAGGTTGTTACAATTGCGGGTAAGAAGGTCACTTCATTGGTGAGTGTCCAAAGCCCAAGGAGAACAAGGCTTTTGTTGGAAGAGCTTGGAGATGAGTGAAGACGGTGATGAACCTCAAAATGACGCAACTTGTCTCATGGCGATCGACTCTCAAGAGGTACAACCTAAATCTTCCACTTCTAATAATAGTTGGATGTATTTGAGTTGCAAAAGGAGAATGAGGAACTCTTTAGGTTTAACAAAGATTTTACTAAAAAAAATTGAAAAACTCTTCAAAGAAAAACGCTCTCTTGAAAATGAGAAATCAAAACTTTTGAGTAAAATCAATGATCTTGAAATTGAAGTAAAGAAACTTGCAAATGATAAAGAGGTAGTTGAACCCTGTGAAAAGTGTGATGTACTCGCCCAAGAGGTTGACTCTTTAAAGTGTAACATTTCTAGACTTCAAGATGAAGCTTTGACCATTTCAACAATTTAAGAAATAAGCATTGTTAGACTACATTTAGAGATCGTTAATAATTGTCCAAAGATAAGGAAGGTCTTGGATTTTCTAAACATTAGAAAACCACTTCGGTAAGTCTAAACAAACCAATAATGTTTATAACAGAAGGATAAAACGAAGCTCCTCAAAATCCAAGAGCTGACGCGTTGGGTGATGCGCCAGCACGCCACCGCGCACCTGTAGGCTGTTAAAAAGTGGGGTTTCGTTTACCCTTTAAGTTTTGCATCGTTCGAGTTTTAACTTATATAAGTTAAGTAAGTTGTTATTTTATAAGGGTAAAAGCCATACAATACCAACGTACTTTCTGAAATTTACCACAATGAACCATTTACTTTTTTTTACCGAATCACAATGTACGTTCAAATTAATTTCAACTTAACAAAAACGTTGTACCGTTATTTTATTAGTGACAACGTTAGTCAATTTAGCTAAACGATACGTTGCGAAGTTTCAAAAATCGTCCCTGTGGTTTTAATATATTTTTCTTTTTTTGAAAAAAAATTTCTTCGAACAATCTTTTTTTCCGAAAAAAAAAATTCGAAATTTTTTTAGTCTAAACTCATTTTCTCGAAAATTTTGTAGTGTTCGATTTTTTTTCCAAATTTTTTACACATTTTTATAAAAAATTTTGAAATTTTTTTTTTTCGAAAATTTTTACAAATTTTTTCGAAAATATATATTTTTTTCGAACATTTTTTTTGAAAAAAAATTTTGAAATTTTTTTTCTAAACTTCTTTTTTTCGTAAATTTTTTATGTGTATACATTTTTTTTCGAATTTTTATTATAAAAATTTTCTCGATTTTTTTTATAAAAATGTGTAAAAAATTTCGAAAAAAAACGAAACATAAAAATTTCGAGGAAAAAGAAGTTTAGATAAAAAAATTTCGAAATTTTTTTTCAAAAAAAATGTTCGAAAAAAATATATATAATCGAAAAAAATTGTAAAATTTTCGAAATCTTTTCAAAAAATTTTCGAAAAAAAGAAAATTTTTCAAAATTTTTAATAAAAATGTGTAAAATTTCCGAAAAAAAAATCGAAACATAAAAAATTTTCGAAGGAAAAAGAAGTCTATTAGAAAAAAAAATTTCGAAATTTCTTTCATAAAAAATGTTGTCGAAAAAATAATATTGTTCGAAAAAATTTGTAAAAATTTTCGAAAAAATTTGTAACAAAAAATACGAAATTTTTTTTTTTTTTTTTTCGAAAAAAAATGTTTCGACAAGAATAAAATTTTCGAAAAAAAGAAAAATATATTAAAACACAAGGGACGATTTTGAAACTTCCTCAAACGTCGTTGGCTAAATGACTAAACGTTGTCACATAAAAACAAAACGTACAAACGATTTGTTCAAGTGAAAAATAATTTGAAAATACATTGGTGATATCTTAATAAAAAAGTAAATGTTCATTGTGTAATTTTCATTCGAGTTTTAACTTATATAAGTTAAGTAAGTTGTTATTTAACTACAAAATATTGATCTAGATGTTTGAATTTACACGAATATGGAAAAGCTTATGCTTCATGTTCCCGCCTTAATATGGTCCATCCAAGTTTAGAAACTTAAACAAGCCATAAAATCTAGTTGATAAATTTTATATGCTTTTATAAAATTAAACTAACACATAAGCTGATATAATATGTTGATTCGACTATTCTCTTAATCACGTCACTACGCACGGACAAGAAAATTTTTGTTAAAACAAATTTCAAATTCATGCAAAAAGATATTGAAATAAATAATTATTGTTTAAGCTAAGTTTTATGAAAGTTAAACGTCATTAAAAAAAAGTTGCATGAAGTTAGAGTTTATATGTTATTTTAAACTTATCATATAAAAGAGAATTTATTTGCACATTCCAAATTTTATTTACACACATCAATATATGCATAAAAAGTTGTACCGTAACTATAAATTGCTTTAATGCTTTATATAATGAAGTGTTCAAATTAATAAAAGAGGTACGATATAAAGATCCATCAAAGGTCTTTGAGCCTAGCGGTATGTGATTGACCTATCAACCTATAGGTTGTGGGTTCAAGTCTAGTCAAAGACATGTGAGATAGAATTTGTGAGATAGGTGGTGTATGTCGTTAAAATTTGCCGTTTTAAAAAATAGGATATAAAGATCCCTTTAAAAAGCCATTTGTACCCCCTATATGTTTTTCGGTTTTTCTTTATATAATTTTGTATATTTATAAAACTGTGAAACTGAAAGTGCGAAATAAAAATTATAAAGTTTAACAAGTCAAAAGTATCAAACTGACAAAAAATACAAAACATATCATGATTAAAGACTGTTTTAAAGTGTAAACATAAAGATAAAAAGAGCATAAAGTACAAAACATTTGTATTATTTATGAGCCATGAGGATCTTTATAAGGCTAGACGGAGTAAGGGTATAAGTCACCATTCACAACCAAAATGACTCTCAAAACCTTATGCCTGGTATTGAAGCCGGCCCAACTTTGGGGTTTTATGGTGAGTGGCTCACCGTGGTGAGTGAACAAATGGTGGGCCACAAACTTTTCTTCATCCGTTTTATTAAAAAAAAAACTTTTTTTTAAAATCCCCCCTTTTACTTATAAATACCTAGCATTTCATTCATTTTCATACACAACTCATATATTTTTAAACAAAACTCTCACGTTCAGTATTTCATTTTTAATGGCGTGTTCGGTTCCACACACCTCTGAAGAAATCAAACATGGTGAAAGAACAAATTGAGGATGATTAAAGCTCGTCCAGTTTAACGATTATGATACTTACCGTCGAATATGGTCATGCATGCTAAAAAGCTAAAAGATGATATGCGAAAAGCATACAAGGAATGCAACCACATTCAACAAGAGACTCGCGCTTTGATTGACACTTTTTTGAAAGAAGGATCTAATAAAGATTACGAGATGCATAATTCTTTGTTTGGAAAGGTGGCAAAAATTGAAAAACAAATGAATGCTAAACTCATCTGGCTACGGGAAAAATACAACTACCGCTCACAAACCCATATAGGTGGTTCGTCATCCCAAACCCGTGAGACGTGTGATGTATATCTTACTGAAAAAAAGCTACATCAGCTACATCAACTACATCTAGACGAAGAAGCGTTAAGAGAAATATTAGAAGAAAAAGCAATGGAAAAAAAAGCACGGGAGGAGAAAATTAAGCAAAAACAAGCCGACGATGAGGAATTCTTTTTGGAATTTGGGGTGGTGAGATATAATTCAGACTACGAGTCATCAGATTAATGTTTTTAAATTATGAATAAAAGTTTTTAATTTAGTGTACGTTTAACGATTTTATTAATTATATTAACATTACGAAACGTTTTTAATTTATGAATGAAAGTAAAAATAAATAAATAAAATGACGTTGTAGTGAGTTTGGTAGAAATGTAAGTGTTAAAAACTGTTGAAAGGTAAGTGGTAAAAGTTGAGAGAGAAAGCTGACGTGAAGCTGAAGTGTATGATATTTTCTCTCCTTTACCCATCCAGCGTAATAGCACACGTCATTAAAATGTTAGTGCTCAAAGTTGTTGAAGTGATAAATTAACAAAAATATTTTAAGCAACACTATTTACTCCGACACCCATTCCTATAGAAGCATAGTACTAGTAATGCAGTTTTTGTATGCATGACTCCCATCAAAGCATGAGAAAAGTTGGAAGTAACTTTATAATGTTCTTCCTTTATTTATTTCGTGATATTAAAACTCACAAATTACGCAAAGACTCGCACACGCATCGTATTGTAGTTCTTGTGCTTTGTGCCATAAACATGAAACGCTATAAATATTCAAAAAAAACCACAACCCACAAAAGGCTATGTTGGTAGACCCACTTTTTTCTTTTATACTTGGAGTAGCTTTCAAAAGGGCATTTTTTTCGGATTTAACATTCTAGATAATCAGTTTAGCTACGAGTACGCAGCGGATTAGATCTAGTTAAGACACATATAATTAACACTTAATAAAGTAAATAATTATAACAAAGTAAATATTTACTTACCTCTTGATCTTGAACTTGAAACGAGTAGCGGTTAAATTACCGCCTCTACGGTTGCTCACACAATCAGTCCAACAGAATAGTTAAGATTGTCTAGACATAAAACGTCACAAACCAACAAAACCCTTGCATAAATACCCCGACTTACCTTACAATTCTTGAACTTGTAACCGATAACCAAACCACCGAATGTAGGGTTAGAATCGAACCCCTAATAACACACCAAAATCCAAAGAACCCGAAAATCAAAACAGACCTGAATTCCCTTGTTATGGTTTTAACCTTTCGAACCTTGAAGCAACGAACAACTCGGTGTATAAAACTTGTACTCCTAGCTTGAAGAACAAGTGTGACTTGATTAAACCTTAATGGTTTAGACCGATCTGGTGTAGAAGCTAAACCGCGAAAATCAAGAACCAATAAGGGAGTTGATTAATTGCACTCCGGCTGGAAAAAAAGGACAGAAACACCGAAAGTTTTTTTTAGGGTTTTTGAGAGTTATGTCGTAATTTATATTAAGATATCAGGATATATATGGCCCTTAAATCCAACACATGAAAACTAGGAAAACAAGTCATATATCTCAACACAACTCTCCATTCCTTTTCTATTTATCCGCAAACCGAACCTGAAACTCTCAAGGACTATTTCTATTCAATTTCCAAAGCTTTAAGACATAACAAGTCGTGTCTTAACGGTTAGGTCCTTATGTTATTGTATAAATAAATGTTTGTGAAGTATACAACATATTCACCTGTATTAACGTGTGTGCCCGCAATAGCTCACATATTCTAAACGTACATCGTCTATACGACTACCAAAACCAAACATCTCCCACTGGGATTGTTGTAGCACCTACACATTTATACCTACAATTGGCAAAGTCCAGCAACCCCCCACAATTATTCTAGCAATTAGCAAATTACTGAGATAAAATTTAAGAACACATCTCAGCTTATAAATGGTTGTTTATTTCTTGCTTTAATAACATCATCTCCCTTTTTTCATTGATAACCCTTTAAAACCATGGATAAGGATCCTAACTCATCCATATAGTTTAAATTATGTGTTTCTCGTTATAGACCTATTCAGATATACCAAATGTAATCAAGAATCATCTTGTATTACCCTTTGGGTACGACCATGCAATTATCTGATTAATTTTGGAGAGGGCCCATGGTATCATACTGCACATATCAAGTGGAGGAACAAATTCTTTGTTGACTACAAGTGTTGTGGAATGCTGCCTTCACATCACATCTAAGAAATCCCCCTTAATGCAAACCTTTTTCAGGATATCGTTTTGACTAGACCTCAAAAAGTGATATCCACACATTGCAAAACTTGCTTGCATCTCAAGTCTAAGGACGACTTTTAAACCATTATTCGACATTTACTCATGACGAGGATCCAAAAGTAAATATTCGAAGGTGGGGTATCCAATATGCATCCCTTGTGAATACACATGAGTTTGGTGGGAACAATCCATATATTCAAAGAATACAACCAACACTCACATTTGTCTTATGTAACAAATATTCCCATATTGTTAACCGACAATGGACATCTTTAGAATGATGAATCATTCAAGGATTAAACATGCAAATATAGGATAATCCTTTGTTAAAAAAACAAGGTTTCCATCCATGTATTAAATTATCTCAAGTGAAATATATCATTTAAGACTTGCTTCAATGATGTATTGCATTGTGTTGGACTTAATTTTCGCATATGTTTATTTCATTAAACATTTATTCCAAGGTCGTTTATTTTATTTCCTAAATTCCCAAGTGAAGTTTCATTCCAACCTAAGGATTAATATCTAGCTTTGATGGAATGATGCTTTCAATATGTTACACAACATATGAATTTTAAGGAAAAACATAGTGCTCCCACTTGATGTCAGGTGTACTCAGGAGTTATCTTAATTTAATCAGAAACCATATTGTGATTAAACTTAAGATCTCAGCTCCTAGATGCATGATTCAATCCACACTTGGATTCTATTATCTTGTATACTTTATAAAGATTATTTTAAACTCATAACCCCTTTTGATTACACACCGTCCTCGCAAAAGGTAATCATAAAGAAAAGAGTTATAAAACTTAATTGTCATATTACGAATATAGACTCATAACCCTTTTGATTACATATCGTCCTCGCAAGGTAATCATTAAGAAAAGAGTTATGATCCTTAATTCGCCATATGTCAGATTCAAGAAAACCTGTATGACAATTAGTTATCTTTATATAATTAATGCGTGTAGAAAAGAAAGATTTAATCATAGTCAATTGCTTGAGTAAGATTAAAAACTCTTGTCATCAGTCAGGCATTAATATGTATACAATTTTGTCCTTATGAGCCTTTCTTCAAAAGAAACTCATTCTAACCTCACAGGTTTACTATTTGGTCAAAGATCAATCAAGCTTAAAACATTGATTGCCCTTTTAAGGATTGCATCTTATCATTCATATTTCTAAGATATTTATCAGATCCAAGATGTGATAATTCATCTTATTAGTTAGCAGGTTTAATAAGACCCTCTAACTTATATTCCTCAGCATTGATATAAAAATATCACTCCATTGATGAGGCATCCTTACGGATTTATGAATGAGAGTTACATTATACTGTGGTTTGACATTTTCATGTTTAACCTTAGTATGACATCATTAAGTGAATTCAGAAGGTTATGTATTTTGTTCTTGAACATTTTCAAGATTTATAGATACTCCCACTTACTTTTGTAAGAAGAGATACTTCTCTAAATACTAAGTATTTAAGCAACAATAAATTGTTCTTAATTGGGACAACAAGATACATTTTACAGTTCTCATCTCTAGCTTGTTAATAATATGCTTCATAAGATATTAACAAATTTCAGAACTTTAATCAAGACATAATGAGATTCATCCCAATCCATAAATAGATAATGTCTTGAATACCTTCTAGGTTGAAGCTATATTGAGTGTATCCATGACACACGCAAAATTCTAACCTTGATCGATTTTGGAGGTAGAGCCATTTAAGTTATCAGAAATCAAACAATACGAATATAGTTTGTTTCAACACATTAGACATACCATAATAATGTGATATTCTATGAGCATTGGAATTGTGAGACTCCATCAGAATTCCCTTAGATAACTTAATTCTCTTTGGATCAAATACTCACCAATTGGGTCAAGCCTAATTGAATACCAAGTATTTTAAAACCAAGTGCATGCTATAACGTATATATCTTTGAATAGTACAATAACTATATGTTCATGCATTTCAAGAAAATAGAACATGTCAAGAATACGTTATAATTCTAAGAACCTTATTGTTCATGTGTTAATCAAGAAGACATAACAATTTTACTACTTACTTTATGTTATGAGTCATTGAAAAATTCAAGGACTTTATAATTATGTCTTAACAAGAACATAATTATTCTAATTAAAGTAATTATGAACGCAAACTCTTGAGTTTAATAGTAACTTCAAGTTAATTGTATACTCCATAATTATGATTATTTAATTTAACCATAAGTCTATTGACTAAATCATGTAGTCAAAATGTTGAAGTAGCTTACTATTATATCTTGACATTTAATTGTAATAGGACAACAAAACCCTTGTGTGTTTAAGTCCTAGTAGAATGATTAGCTTCCTTACCTTGCGGTCAAGAGAAACCAATAATCATATTGTTATATGTTGTTCCTTGCACACACTTAAGATTTCTCCCACTTGTGTACAATACAACATTATTTAATACAATACGACACGCGCTCGAACAATATGATAGTGTCATAGATATTACAAGTAGATTTCGAACCATAACGTTTAATAAGGAATTGTGGATTATTATTCTATAGATAACTTTCTGGAAAGCAACATCGGAAAGGCAACGGGTTATCTATAAAACAAAATGCAATTTTCCTTAATCCTTGGTCGTTCATATTCGGAAAGTAATGAATTATTTTAAAGCAAGATAGAAATAATAAGGGCAACTAACAAAGAAATAAATCTTGTAGCTCCTACTGAAATTGACATCATTGTATGAATGTCATTTTAGTTGTAAAACACAAAGCTCCCACTGGATTTGTCAACATTGTAAGTGTTACATCACTAGTAGAGAGCAAATAGCAATTTATTTACTTTCCTACTCTCTCTTAGAATGCCTACAAGTAACAATGTACTTAGATATTGTACAGAGTATATGAAATTCTACTTATGTAGATGAGGGACTAGCCATTCATGCTTTCATTAACTTGAACATGTTAGCATGCAATTCCTTCTTAATCGGTCTGCCTAGCCACAAGGGTGTTTAGCACTATAAGGAATGAAGTGAGTTCAAGAAAAAAAATACCTAGAATACTTGCTAGTAATTTTCTTTACTCGTTGCGGTTTAAACTCATACATCGTGACAAGTGCAAGATGTCATTATTTTGGTAGCTATAGACAAAATATACTTTAGTTACACAAAATATATTATCTTTAAAAGATTTTAGAACCGGAAGAGGGTAATGAAAGATTAAAAGTAAGTTTAAATCTAATTTATAATAATTCAATTATAACCCTATCTTATTCTTGTCAACCAATGAGAAGAGATAGGAGTAAGTCTCACTCTTCTTAACAGGAAAATAGACTATGTTTGTCTTTCAATGAAAACAAACTTTCGTTTACGAATTATGTTGCAATAACACAATTAATTAGAATATAGAAAGTTCAATTTTAGTATTTTCGATAATTAATTTCTTAATTGAATTAACTACCCAATTAATTTACTAATTAAGACTAAGATCCATCTTGACCTCCTACTTAGTAACCAGAGGTCTGACCAGTGAGAAAACAAGTAGGGCAAGGGGTAAGCGACGAGCGTTAATTGCATTTTAATGCAACTCTTAGGTTTATGATACTTGTCAAAACATTAGTCAGCATGTAATAATGTTAAGAGCATGTTTAGTACCATCTTATGCCTCGGATACAGGGTCTGACAAAGAGACTCGAATTAAGTCGACCAAACGGGAACGTGTAAAAATCGTCAAAGGTCTGACCAGTTGGCGAAATTCACCATGGGTTGGTAGGGGTCCAGGGTCTGGCAAAGAGACTCAAACCAAGTACCGTGTTCTACGGTTGGATGGCATAGACTTAAAATTTTCCTAGGGGTATGCACATAAATGTGCCAAATGCGTGTACAAAGAGGCATGCAAAACAACTTTGTATCACCGATTTTAAAAACCTTTAGTAATGACACTGTAGTGACATGTCATGGTTCACGGTAACTCCAATCGAACGCACAAAGAAGCGGAGAATCAGGTCAGCGCGAAGCGTATTAAAGACCTGAGTTCTTTAGGAAAAATCCTCCTTAAACTTCTCTTATAGTTTGTTCTAATGGATGAGCCGCACTACCCATGAGTCCATAACGTCCAGTTTTTAATCTTGAAATCAAGTTTCATAGTTTATAGTCTTATTAATTTTCTCAAAAATCCAATTTTGCACGAAACAAATAATAGGTCACAATGAGCATGTATTTGAACATGAATTAATAGACTTATTTTAACATCATATTTCTTTAGGTTTTAGTCCGTATTGCATACATATTAGGCGCGAATACTAGTAATCAAGTAAAAATATGCACATAAAGACTAAAGCTAATGATGATATTAAATTAACAAGTAAACATGTAAAATCCGAGTTCTCAAGCAAGTCTTCCCCAATTGAAGAACCATAAGACCCTCACTGGGTTTTCATCAATGTGCCTAGAGCCCCCCATTCATCACAAAAGTGATTGAGTGGGTCTTATGGCCAGAAAGGTAAACTAAATCAGACTAAATATATAAAAAGATCTAGTTTTCAAAAATAAAAGATTTTAGTTACCATAAATAAAATCACGATCTTTATATATTTAGTGTGATCTATTATAAAAAGAAACATATCTACTAAATTAACAGTTTAATTTTATTCCTTTTTACAATATTAGCAATAAGTAGTTTTCAAAATCTAGATCTACAAATTTTATTTAATTATGGCAAGGATTTGCATAATCTTTGCCATATTTGCAAGAAAAACATTAAATAAAATATTAAGCGCAGCAGATCAGGTATATGAATTAAATCTAGGCGTGAACATTTAAGACATGATATAATTTAAAAGTGTAACCCTAATGCCAAAAACGAGTGGCTCTGATATCATTGTTGGGATTTAACATTCTAGGTAACCAGTTTAGCTACAAGTACGCAGCGGATTGGATCTAGTTAAGGCACATAGAATTAACACTTAATAAAGTAAATGATTATAACAAAGTAAATATTTACTTACCTCTTGATCTTGAACTTGAAACGAGTAGCGGTTAAATTACCGCCTCTACGGTTGCTCACACAATCACGTCAACCGAATATGTTAAGTTGTCTAGACTTAATTTCACAAACCAAACAACCCTTGTATAAACCTGATTACCAACAACCACTTGACTTGTAACCGAAAAACCAAGCGAACTGAATTAGGTTTTTTTAGAAAACCCTAATTAACCGAACCTCTTGAACCGAATAACCTTCAAACCGAAACACTTGTTGGGTCTGTTATTCGTCAAACCAAGGATCACCAAAACAACACCTTGTGTAGATCTTTAATTGTCGAGCTAGGAGAATGATGAAGTGAGTTTGATTAAAACCTTTTAAGGTTTAATCGAATATGGTGTAGAGTTACAACCGAAAATCAAATAACCCTTGAGTGGGTTTTGTTGAATTTGGTTTGGGAAAAGAAACAAAGAAAACCAAAACTGATTTGAGGTTGTGAGTCGTATATTAATAATCCAAGGTGCGGGGTATTTATAACCCTTATACCCTAGTATAGATAGCTTAGGAAACAAGTCCTAATTTGATCACAACTCTCTTTTCATTTTCCTATTTATCTAAAACTGAAACCTGTAAGACCCATATGGAATATTCCATTGGTTTCCAGCTTTTAAGACATTACCAAAATCATATCTTAATCGGTTTTAGTCCTTGTGGTTTGTATTAATAATGTTTGTGAAGTGTAGAACATATTCTCCGTGTATTAACGTGTGTGCCCCCAATAGGCTCACATATTCGTAACGTATATGTGCTAGCCGACTACCATAATCCAACATGATATGCCATGTGATGCTCAATATTTGCAATATAAACTTTATGAAACTCTTAAAAACGAACTTACACTTATAGAGAAACTTGGATTAAACATGTCTAAAATTAAGCACACTCCTTGTGACTTTTTATGTGTTATTTGCGAAACGGGGTTTTTTGGACAAATTTAATACGGACATTAAACTATGAAATTTGATTTCTTGTGAACTTTTAGTTTTTATGTGCGCAGCATGGGGTTGAATTGATCTTTTAACTTATCCCGCCCCACTACATGCTTCGGCATATGAGGGAATTATTGGAATTACTTGTGTTTTCGGACGCAAGTAGGAGTACAATATAGGGTTTGATCAATTTGTAATCCCACCATATTGGAAACTATAAAAACTAATGTTATCAAAGGGTTTCTTAACATACAATAGCATCATTAGTCAATTGGAAGTATGGCTCACCCATTGTTGGACAAACTACAAGAGAAGTTTAAGGCGGGTGGAAGTAAGGTTCCCCAAAAGAAGTCAAGTTTTTAATACGCTTCGCGCTGACCTGTTTCTCCTCTTCTTTGTGCGTCCAAAATGAACCTACCGAGAACATTTGACAAAATGATGTCTATACCAAAAAAAGGTTAACGAAATGTTTTCTTAACTTTGTGCTACAAGTTGTTTTGCATGCTTCTTGTACATGATTTTGTCACATTTATGTGTATACCCTTATGTGAAATTTTAAGTCTATGCCAGCCAAAACAAGAACACGTGCATTTGGCTTGACCTCTCTGGTCAGACCTCAGGGCCTTGCCAACCCATGGCGAATTTTTTTCATAGGTCAGATCTATATCAATTTCTGCACGTTCTGTTTTGGTGGACTTAAATCGAGTATCCTGGTTAGACCTCGGACCCGAGGCATAAGATAAGACCAAATATGCTTTTGACAATACTATAAAAGACAGAATTATCCTTGTTTTTTAACTTAAAACCAATGTTTTAAAACCCGGGTTTTTTTATCGACTCGGTTTAGTAGCCGGTTCACCGGGTCACCGGTTCAACCGGTTGAACCGCCGGGTCAAACCGGTTCTATACATACGTATATTTTTTTTCCTATTTTAAAAATGTAATGTCGTATGAATCTCATAATTTATCTAACATTATTTTTATTTTTAATTGATCGATAAAAAATGAGTTTTTAACGATAAACTTTAGTTTTTATGATACGTATATAAATAAGCCGGCCACACATTATACGTTTTACAGTTTTAGTACTTTACAAATTAATATAACCACAGCCACAGAGCCAACCCGAAAGGCAATAAGTTCTACAACATCACATTTGCTGCATAAAAATGAAATGCCAATTTGACACAAAGACAAGAATGAAAATGAATCTCAAACTCAAAGTTTAATCACACATTTAAGGAACACTTAATAAATATAACAACTAACAACACCCCGAAATCTTGTTAAAACAACATTTCAAAATGAGACTGACGTGATCACATTTCAAATTTAGAAGTATGGTTTTTGACATAATTTTATAATAGTTGAAAAAACAATTAAACTTAGAAAAGGTTTTGAGAAAGAATTTTTCGTTAGATTTATAAGAAAGAGGTTGAACCCGCCGGGTTTTATTAAACCTCGGGTCACCCGGGTCCCAATGAAAAACCGGTCGTTCAAGCCGGTTCGCAAACAAGCCAAATAAACACTGGTCACATCCGACAACGTTCTCCAAGGCCGTTCCGGTTCAACCGTCCGGTCAACCCGGTTGTAAAACATTGCTTAAAACCTCTCAAAACATAGGTATAAGTGTAATTCAAATCAATTTTTCCGTTCTTTCCTTCCAACTCAAGAACAAACCGAAGATTTTTACTAACTACATTAAAATTTTTCTTTCCTTTGGGGGGGTTTTCTTTCTTTTCCTTTTACTTTCTTTTCTTATGGTTTAAAACTCGAGAACACAGCGTAAATGTTCTTACATTTTTTGCCTTTGTTATAGTTCCAATTTTTAATTGATGAGATACTGAGATTAGCAGTAAGGATCCAATATCATGTGTAGATTGACTTGAGATTTAATAGACATCGCTGAGCTATTTGAGTTCTATTACATCAAACATATTATATCTAGCTATGACAACTTTGATGTATATTTTCAGGCTACATTGCTTAGAATTTTCACCAAGGTAGCAAAAATATGTACATAGAAAGGTCCCGTTTAAGGGTATCGAAGCCAAGTACTTTAGTCCATACATGCCCCTCAAACAAAATCGACTAGCCAACTCTTTTTGTGACACGATGTTCGCGATAGCTTATTTCAAAGTACTTTGTACTTTAAAAGTAGTTAAGCACACAAAACCAATCCTTTTTATTTTTGGAGGTTATCACTTATATCATAAACCTCCGTACTCAATCAAATTACATTAATATTTTAACTTGTCATCGTGTAGGTGAAATCTGTTTCATTCAAGGTCGTCTGTAAATTATAAAACACTTTTTTCTATCGTTCATACGATTTAGAAAAATGTGTCTGTTTGAGGAATAGTTGTAGGAAAAGGACCATTAAGAATTTACTAAGTTAGAAAAGCTCGATACCTACTTAAAAGTTTGTTGACAATATAAAATTTTATTGATGATTTAAATTTTTTGTTGATTTGACATCAAGATAATATTTTATTGATGATATAAAGTTATATATAATTACGTAAAGGCCTAATAGTAATTTCATATGTGTTGTAAGCAAGGTTATAAATAGCGTGAGGTGTGACGTGACGACATGGTCAAGCCTCACGCATTTGCGAGCCATGGGAGAGTCATTGGCGTTTTTTAAAAAAGGCGTGACTAACAAAGCGGACAAAATTATGAAAATATTTATAAAGTTTTTATATAGTTTATATCATATTACAAATTATATGGAGTTTACCAAACGTGTATACATAAGGAATAAAGTCAAGAAACTATCTTTGCATGTAATCTTTTTCATTTCTATATAAAAATACGATTTTTATCGAAATGAATTCAAAAAAGCCTCCACGCATCACGTTTTATCGCGTCTTATCACGTTTTTTCACTCCTCGTCTTACGTCAAACCTTAAGCCCAAGCCTTGGTCTATTGCGTGGCGTGGAGGTCACGTCTCGATCCTTTGCGAGGCCTTTGCGCGCCTTTTAGAACCATGGTTGTAAGTCGGTCTGGACGGTTGAACCATTGAAACCGCTAAGATAACCGATCTATAAAATATATGATATTATCCAAATTATGCACGGCCCCCCTTAACACAAATTCCTAGCTCGCCCCTCGGATAGGGATGGCAACGGATCGTGTTGGGGTTGGGGTTTTAGTGAACCCGTACCCGCACCCATTATAATTTTCCAAACCCGTATCCGCCCCAATACCCGATGGTACCCCGATTAGTATTATCCATCGGTTTTTTTGGGTTTACCCGCGGGTTTCGGTTATCCGCAATTGAATATTTCGTTTTGACATGAACAATGTAAAAAAAAAATTTATAAAAAAAAAAAATTTTTTTATGATTCGTTCCATGGATAGTGTAAAAAATATGCTTAAGTATGAAGTGCGAAAATGATCATATGATCAATACACAGTTACACTCTCATTACTATTATAATGATTTCAAGTTAAATAATTATGTATACAAGTTTAATGGATAATTAAATGATTAAAAAAAACATACAATGTAATGCATTAGTATCAAATAAAAATAGATAAAAGAAGATTCTTGAGACATAAACTCCGAAGATGAAAGAACTGATACGAAAATTAAAGAGTCAGGCGTGACGAATTGTTTGTAATTACCAGATATTTTGATAAAAATTACTTTAGGAATACAGTAGTCAAATATTTTGGTACGATGCTAGGAAGCCCAAATTGCCATAAATAAGAATTGGCATAAAGTGGGTACGGATTCGGGTAAACGGGTACGGGTACGGATACGGGTAATAGCGGGTATTACCAGAACCCGCAACCGAACCCGTACCCGAGAAAAAAAGAATATTTCTACCCGAACCCGTATCCAAACCCGCCAACCCGTCCCCGAACCCCGACCCAACCGTGTTCGGGTTTCGGTTTTCCCCCATCGTTTCGGTCTTTTGCCATCCCTACCTGGCATGATCCGTTAGATTTTATCAACCCTTAAATAAATTTGATTATTCATATTCTAGAAAAGTTAATTGCATAAATGTCCCTGTGGTCTGTCGGGTTTAACGAAAAAGGTCCCTAATTTTTTTCCGGATCCTGTCCCCAACGTTTTCACCACCCGAATCGGGTTTAGTCCCCTTGACCACCATTTCGTCACTTGACCGTTAACTTTATGGGTATTTTTTGTCTTTTCAATAGATTTACATTAAAACCTTTATAACTTAAAAAATATGGTCCCCTGTGGGTTTTTGTATATCACATATTTAGTCCTTCATTTTTTTAATATTTTTTTCAACTTTCTAATTAATGTGTGTTAATTTTTTTTTTTAAATTTATGTAAGAATATTTAAAATTTTCGGTAAAAAAATTTTTTGAAATGTTTTAAAAAAAAATTTCTCGAAATGTTTTAAAAAAAATTCGAATTTTTTTAAAAAAATTTCTCGAAATGTTTTAAATTTATGTAAAAAAATTCGAATTTTAAAAAAAAAAATTTCTCGAAATTTTTTTTAAATTTATGTAAGAATATTTAAAATTTTCGGTAAAAAATTTTTTTGAAATGTTTTAAAAAAAAAATTCTCGAAATGTTTTAAAAAAAATTCGAATTTTTTTAAAAAAATTTCTCGAAATTTTTTTTTTTTAAATTTATGTAAGAATATTTAAAATTTTCGGTAAAAATTTTTTTTGAAAAAATGTTATTAAAAAAAAATTTCTCGACATGTTTAAAAAATATGATAGTTTTTTTAAAAAAAAATTCTCTAAATGTTTTAAATTTATGTAAAAAAATTCGAATTTTTTTAAAAAAATTTCTCGAAATTTTTTTTTTAAAAATTTATGTAAGAATATTTAAAATTTTCGGTAAAAAATTTTTTTGAAATGTTTTAAAAAAAATTTCTCGAAATGTTTTAAATTTATGTAAAAAAATTCGAATTTTTTAAAAAAAATTCGAATTTTTTTAAAAAAAATTTCTCGAAATTTTTTTTTTAAATTTATGTAAGAATATTTAAAATTTTCGGTAAAATTTTTTTTTGAAATGTTTTTAAAAAAAAATTTATCTCGAGAATGTTATTAAAAGAAATATAGATAATTAACTGTTACAAGGGACCACATTTCTGAACACCAGAAACCACATGGATCATTTCTGAACAAGCACAGGTATTTATGTCATTTATACCAACTAAACCAACAATTAACGGTCAAACAAACGGAAATGTTGGTCAAGGGACTAAACCCGATACGGGTGAAACGTTGGGGACAGGATCCGGGAAAAAAAAATTTAGGACCTTTTTCGTTAAAAAACCGACAGACCACAGGGACCATGTATTCAATAACTCTTCTAGAAAGAGAAAAAGTAAATTTTGGTTGACGTCAATCAGATGCATACCACGTTTACATGGGCAAAATCAATCAAATCCCACCGACCACGAATCATTTTCCTCACGCAATAAGCTAGGACTGTAACACCCTCAATTGGCCAAAACACTAAAATCCACATCACACCATCACACAGACACCAAAGGGTTTTTACACTACACTGGCACAACTCTTTTTATTTAATTTCCATTCAAATCACTTGACAACCGTTTTTGTGGTAAAGAAAAAATGAATCATCAGTTGTTATCGAAAAAATTGTTATTAATTTCGGTGGTTATTGGATTATTGTTTTGTTTGAATATAGAGATCGTTGATGCGTTTTATGGATCAGGATCAAATGTTGTTCAGCTCACTCCTAATAATTTTAAGTCTAAGGTATATCATTATGCTGATTAAATCATAATTTTTTTATTGTTTATGATTGATGCTATATACATCATATTTGTTTTCATGTATGAGAATTTAGATTAGATTTATAGGCTCCAGTTATAGCTCATGTTATTCCGTTTGGTGCTCGTAAATTTTACCGGAAAATGATCAGAATGTGGCTCTTAGGGGGTGCTTGTTTTGATTTCGGCTTATATTTCATAAGCTTCAATTTTCTGGCTTATTTTGAGACTTGTGGGCTTATATAAGTTTATCATGACATGATACACTTATATAAGTCCATAAATCTCAAAATAAGGTAGAAAATTGGGGCTTATGAAATATAAGCCGAAATCAAATAAGCTCACAAGCACATATAAGCCGAAACAAACACCCCCTTAAAGGTTCTAGGAGAGAGCAAACTTATAGGTATTAGAATGTGACATTGACTTAGGCTAGGTTGAGAAGTTTTTAAGTTAATATCAGTATCTAATTTTATGTTATTAATTTTGGCAATAAGCTAGTTTCGGTTTGTTAACAACTGAAAGAAAACGATAATCAAGTGTTTGGAACTTGGTACCATAGAAAACGATTGTTGAACTACGCTACATTTCCCTTTTTTGTACTCGTAAACCGTTATGGAAAATGATATGTAGATGTAAAATGCAAATACGGAGAGCGAGACACCTGGCAAAACCAATGGTAATTAGAAGGAGATGACATTAGCGTTTTAAATTTTGGCGACTTGGCTAGTTTTTGGTATGTTATCAAGTATTTAAGTTAGCAGTTGATAGAAAACGTTTGATATTTAGTTAGGCCATTTCTAAACTGCAAAAATGTTATACATCAAAATCTAGTGTTTTGGAAATTGTTACCATGTAACTTATTTATGTTGTCATATATTATAACAACATTTATAGACTGTTGGTGATATGATTTCATGATTTGAGATGTTATTGTTTTGATTTGTAAGTAATTGTGATATTATTTCAGGTTGTGAATTCAAACAGTGTTGTTTTGGTTGAGTTTTACGCGCCATGGTGTGGCCATTGTAAATCTTTGACACCGACGTGGGAGAGAGCGGCTACCATCTTGAAAGGTGTAGCAACTGTTGCAGCTATTGATGCTGATGCGCATAAGGCTATTGCTCAGGTTTGTATCTACATTTTTCCTAAAACTTTAATTGATCTTGACATCTTGTTGATATTTGATTGGTTTGGACATATCTTAGTTAATTCCTATACACTTCCAAGTAGTGTGTCATAAATAGTAAGTGTATTCCCCTTATGGAAGAACTTTGCACATTATGCGTAATGTAGATGTGATATAAATGATACGTTGACAATGAGTTGATGAGTGCCGGAGTCCAGAGACAATGAGGATTGTTTGGTCGATGTTGGGTACTAAATTTTGATTTTCACCTGGTGGGCCTATAGAACAGGGTAGAACAGTTTGATTTTATAAAATTTTGATATATGTTTGTGTCTATAGAATATAGATACTTCAGCCTAACAAAAGGTGATACTTCAAAACCAACGGCTCACTTTTCTTACCACCTTAGAAGAATGCTTATAACATGTAAATGGCACTTTATAGCTACACAAGGGGTATCACATAATACGTACGTTACTTAATTGAGGGTTTGTAGTATCGTCAAAACTTCACAGTTTACCATTTGGCACACTTCTAACATTTATTTTGCCCGTAACCAGTTTAGATGAAAAGTTTAGACTATCAGCTAAGTGTAACCATAACTGGATTGCTTACTTTTGTTTTATGGTTGGCTCTTTTTTTTCTTACCAGAAATGAGCTTATTTTATCAGTATTTTTTTTGTTTGATTATCTATTTGTATTGCAATCAATGCATGTCTAACTCCTTGCTATAATGCTATGTGTCTACTTCAGGAATACGGTATTCAAGGATTTCCAACCATCAAGGTCTTTGTGCCTGGAAAACCACCTGTTGACTACCAAGGAGCTAGGGACGCAAAACCAATAGCCGAATTTGCACTTAAACAGGTAAACATATTAAAAGTTAACGTTTGACATCTAGTTTTAAAGTTTGACATCCGTATGATGAAATTGGTGTCATAGAGTCAAAGAAACTGTAGCGACACTCCCTAAGATCTACATGCATGATTTAATTTTTGAAGTATTTGTAAATGTAAACGCAGGTAAAAGCACTCCTCAAGGACAGGTTTAAGGTGGGAAAGTCAACGTAACACCAGAAGAATCAAGCGAGAAATCAAAGTCAGAACCCATGCTTCAGTTGAACTTAACTCAAGATAATTTCGATGAACTGTTGGTTGTTAAAAGCAAGATGTTGATGGTGGAGTTCTTTGCGCCATGGAAATAATTCTCTGCTTTGAATTAATTGCTTTAGCAGTCTGTTTGCCAATACTCTTAAGGTATCGATATCGTACACACATCCATGTTTCCTTAGTTCCTTTATGGTTTATGACTGTATGCATCATATGGTTATATGTTAATATGGTAAAACAATCATAAGTAGCCGATGCTGTGTTCCATATTTGGCCTCAAAAATAATTAATTGATGTTTTTTATTGCACACAAAATACACAAGTAATTGAATCATATAAATTACCATCTAAAAGGGCCTTTTTTTATTTAAGCACAAATTTCGCTTGTGGGAATGATCCCTTTAGCTTAGGATTCTGAAATTTTGTTTCATAATATCTGTTCAGTTTAAGTAGTTATACAAAACTATTTACGAACTCCAACGTTTGCTGAACATGTTCCATATATGTCTTTTCTGCAGGTGTGGGCACTGTAAGAAGCTTGCTCCCGAGTGGAAGAAGGCTGCCAAGAATTTGCAAGGGAAGGTGAAGCTTGGTCATGTGAACTGTGACGATGAGAAGGTAATTTTATTATCAGATTCTTATAGTTAAACTGATATAAGTCTATATCCTAGCCATTAATGTCTGTTATTGCATCAATTTATACTGATGGATTGTGGTTTCCAGTCTTTAATGAGTAGGTATAAGGTGGAAGGTTTCCCCACTATTTTGGTGTTTGGTGCAGACAAAGAATCTCCACTCACTTATGAAGGAGCAAGAAGCGCCTCAGCAATCGAATCATTTGGACTTGTTATGCTGGAAACAAATGTCGCTCCTCCTGAAGTGACAGAGTTGACTAGCCCAGTAAGTTGTTTAAATCTTTTTGTTTTTTTTAGACAGTTGTTTTAAATCGTTAGTGTTATTCGGAATCCTTTTCGTCCAGAAAAAAACACTTGAAGATTTCATTAGAAGTATGACACTGCTTTGTAATAATAACATATCCATTGTAGGATGTATTGGAAGAGAAATGTGGTTCAGCGGCCATCTGTTTTGTCGCCTTCCTCCCTGACATTTTGGACTCTAAGGCAGAGGGAAGGAACAAGTATTTAGAGACGCTGCTATCAGTTGCAGAAAAGTTTAAGAAGAGTCCATACAGGTATATATCTAAATTGCGTTATTTGTTTCAGTCAAAACACAATAACCCCGCGTCTTATTTTTTTTTGGGTAAACTGGTGAATATATATGTTGGAAGTTATTCTTGCTACATACCACGCTTTATAAGTGAGATCTTTAAAAGGGTAAATTTAGGTTATGTTTTATTTTTAACGGGTCACATGTAAAAAAGTAAAAGCCTGAAATATTGTTAAAAATGTAAGTGTTATCTTTAACAGGTGTCAAGATTCTGTTTCCAAGGCATTTCTAGATACAATGGACAAGAAGTGTTTTGGTTCAATCCAAACCGACCTGTTTTAACCAGTACAAAAACTAGCTATTTTGACCCGTCATCTAACACCATTTTATCACTACTACTAATTGCCAATGGGTGGACCACTGGGTGTTGATTTCCATAATCATAAAAGCAATAGTTTGGTTTTTTCGTAGTGGGTATATAAATGGGTTCTGATATATCAATAACGAGTTAAATCTTTGTGCAGCTATGTGTGGGCTGCCGCAGGTAAACAGCAGAACTCGAGAAGCATGTTGGAGTTGGTGGTTACGGCTATCCAGCTTTGATAGCATTGAACGTAAAGAAGGGTGCATACGCCCCACTTAAAGGCGCTTTTGAACGAGAGCAAATGATGTGAGTATTTATATTTCTTTTTTTTCCGTTATTCAAATATGCGCATATCAACTAATCTCATGACCCGTGTGCAAATTTTTTCAGGGACCTTCGTGAAAGGCGGCTGACTCGAGGAAAGGTACCTACCATGTGGAAGACACCAACATTCCGTGAAAACTGAACCTTGACGGCAATAGAAGACGGAGAGATCATTAGAAGAAGATGAATTTTCTCTTGAAGAACTTATGGGCGATTCAACTGCTGAGAAAGATGAATTGTGAGTTAGAGAATATGATCGGTTATGTTGAGAAAAAGATTTTGAGTTAACATAGTTTATGGTTTAATTGTTTGTAATGGTGGTTTACTGTCGTGTAAGTACCTAGAGGTATCTTTCAAAGTGATTAGTTAAAGTTTTATGGTGGTTGATTTGAAAGAAGTTATATGCTGATGAATGATGATACATCAAACCACACATGACATAAGTTGATATATTGTGATGATACATCTAACCACACATGAAATATAAGTTGATGAAAAGTGATGTTTATAGCTATGTTTTAGATACCCAAACCACCTATTATGAGCCTTAGGTATCGTACCGTTAACACCGACACATCAGCGCCACATCAGCTTTAACACCAACACTCAAAATACACAGGTATCATAACACCACTTTTTGGGGCTCACCAATTTTTTTTCCCATTTATTTAAACAAATTAATTTTTTACTAAATACAAAAACATTTTTTTAAGTAAAAAAATAGAGTGTTGGATTGGATCTGTTTAAATGAAATAATAAAATTTATTTACTAATACCAAAATACAAAAACAAGTCGAGCCATAGCCCATTAACATGTTGAGTCGTCTTCCTTCATATCTCTCTCACACACACACACACAAGAAAAAAACCACGACATACACACACCAAATAAACACAAACACACAACATAAAACATAACAGTAAACAACAACATATCCATTCTTAATAAATCGAAAAAAAAGGAAAAAAACAAAGAAATGTGGGTTTCGACGGCGTGATGGGCTAACGTCGGCTCAACGGCGTGGAGGCTTTTTTTTTGGCTGTGGCGGGTATGCAACTGCCGGCACGCCGGTGCCAGCTAGGCATAACGCCAAGCTCAGCGTTACCGTACCTAAGGCTCTAAGGAGAAGTCTTTCAACAATATCTTACTAAGCTTTTAATCTTTATAATTTATCTATAATACATATAAATAGAAAACACATCTGTTTAAAACTTAAGAAAACACATTTGTTTAAAACTTAAAATGTAAATATAATGTGAATATAAATATTCAAATCTTAAGCACAACTCGTCGGAGTTACTCGCTCAATATATACATAAAAAAAATTGCACAATAAAATAACACTAATATAAACCGTCGTCGTTATACGCGGATAATCGCCTAGTTTATATTAAATGCGTGTATATATCTAATTTATTTAGTCTTAGAGCACTCTGTGTGCACAAGTTATAGCCGTATAACTCGGCCCTATAACTCCACTCCATACCTCACCACGTCCATAGCTACCCACATTGTTGTACGACCATCTTTATGTTGTATTTGTGTGTTTATTAGTTACAATTGCGAGTCGGTATTCTATAACTTGGTGATGAAGGAAGGGTGTTTTTGAGTTAAGTTATAGGTTGTGAGTTATAGAGGAAAAATGTTGAGGTGACAACACTTTTTGATATAAAACGAGTCATATGACACTTAGTGCTCATATTGTCAACGTGTAACCTTTCGTGTCTTTCTTATAGAGAGAGAAAACCTCATTGTTTTGTTATCGTTGATCTTTTGAGTTAAAACTCCCTCCCTCCCTCCTCTCTCTCTCTCTCATCATCTCTGCTCTATAAATATATATATAATTATATATTTATATATATATATATATATTATTATATATATCAAGGGGACCGTTTTCTTTGTAGAACCACTTTTTTGTTACAGAACAACAGAAACCACTCTTTGACAATAGAATTTAATTTTGAATAAATAATTATATTTAAATATAAAGGGTAATAAGAATTATAAAATGCATTTTCACATTCTTTTTAAATTTTCTTTATTAAAAAACGTTTTTTTTAAACTTATAATTTTCAGAATTAAATTTTTTTTTTTTTAGTTTTATATTTTTTTCAGCATACATATTTTCAAAAGAAACTAGTGCATATATGTTTTTTTAATATTGTTAATTTCATATGTTTTTAGTATAATTTTTTTTTGTTTATAATGGTAATTGCACATATGTTTCTAGTGTACACTTTTTAATCTTCAAACTTTATAACAAAAAACATAAACACATATATGTAACATCTAACTTAACAAATCAAGAACATAAATATCATTATTTTTGTTTGATATTAAATAAATTACAATTCAAAACCAAAGTATTATCAAATTCACTATAACATATGTGCACTCTTAAAAAAAATACATGCACGCCTCGCGAACATATGTGCACTCTTCCAAAAACATATATGTACGCCTCGCGAACATATGTGTACGACTTCTAAAATCACAAGTGCATTTGTGTCTTTAAAACATATCTGCACGGTGCATTTGTGTCTTTACATCTTTACCTGAAATTACAAACAATTATTATTATTTTTATTATGAACACTAGTAAACACACATGCACAATCTAAACACATACTCACAAGTTAAAACATATATGTAGGTGCGTTTCTTCAGTCAAGGTACTGTAGTTTTAAATCTATATTTGGCCAATTTTAATGAACACCTATACCGTCATGTGACATTGTCTATTAATCTTGTTTGGGTGGTTATCTAGGAAGGCATGATAACATTACATATATCAATATATGACTCAGCTTGTAAAAAATTTCTATATGTACAAGCGATTTCAATCCTATTACTTATAAAAAGGGTGTTTATCTCATTCTAATATAATGTTATAGCTTTTTATTATATTTCTACAAACAAGGTTACGAAAATATGAAAAACATAATATATTTGTATTCATTGTTAAAGACATAGTTGTCAGACTCTTACGTCACGAGTCGAGGCAGTTTACCCCTAAACTAGTTGACCCTCACATCGACTCCTAAATGACTTCGACTCTTGTGAGTAATTTACCTACGCTTCCGAGTCGACTCAACTCGTGACCCTTACGAGCCACAATACTAGGCAATTTAGTTTTATTTCGAAAATAAAGAAAACATAGAAAGTAACAAGTAAAGCCCTACTTAATTATGCAATAGCTTTGTTGTTGAGTAGCGATTTGCACCCATGCTCTATTGCTCTTGAGTATAAAACACATCTTAAAATCCCTTTGTGTGCTATCCTAAAGAAGCCATAAAGATCAAGAAAGCTTGTTATTAACGAAACGATGAGAGGGTTAATGAACTGATTTGAGAGTTAAATATTTTACAGCAATGTAACCCACCCACTGATCCAAGCCAATACATATTTCTTTGATGCTAAATAACATATA
>BQNB010031724.1:0-15000 GCA_026074375.1 Tanacetum coccineum | reverse complement strand
ATAAGCACTATTGGGTCTGTTTTATTGTTTAGCTTATTCTATAAGCCATTAAGCTTGTTAATGTGCTTTTAAGTCCAATAAGAACTCGATAAGGTTTATACATGATCCAACTAGTCCATTTTAGGTCCATTAGCATTTTCTAAGTCCAATAAGCTTATTAAATTGTATAAGCTCACAAATAAGTTGTTTAAGCCTATTATGGCTTATAGGCTCGCGTTTGGATATGGCAATGGGCCGTCAAGCCCAATAAGGGTTCGGCTAGATTATCTAAGGTATACTAAGGTCCATGTGAGTTCAATAAGCACTTTAGGCTTCTTAATAAGCTCGTGGAGCTTATTAATAAGCCGTGGCCTCGTAGACGTGGCCTGTTGGGCCTGTTGGGATTTAACGAAACCAATTGTGGCCCATTAAGCTCACTAGTTAGTTTCTTTGGTTTGAAACCTTATGATAAGCACTCGATAAGCAATTATTACTCGTGTTTTACTACATGCATTCGTCTTATTAGCTCGTACATTCGTTCCCAAGTCAAGACATCACGTTTCTATGGAAAGTTTACGCATAGGTTTTATATATTTCGAATATATAGGGTGGTTTTCATATAAGTTACCATTCTTTTATTTTAAACGTAAAGCTTAGGCCTTAACTCGATGATTAACCATGTTTTTTACACGTTAGCACCACACAAGATCATATACATGTAATATATGTGCGTGAACCATGCATGGGTTGAACCATGCACGTTTATGCTTACGTTAACTTGTTACACACGAGTTAACGTGACCCTTACAACTAGACATGAATAAAAACGAATAGAATATGACATGTAAAGCTTAGTTTGAGACTTACAAGGGTCCTAACAAGCCGAATTTTATCAAAAGAGGAAAGAATAAAAAATATTTTTTTTTTCAAGTTGGTGATTTTTGTGTTCAAGATTTCGAAGATTTTAAGTATAAATTATAATCCTTTGAGTAATTTCATTAAAACGATGTAAATAATAATTTATTAATGTATGAATAATTAGGATTTCAATAACATCTGTAATTTTAATGATATTTAAACATGTTATAATGATTAGTTTAAATTAGAAGGCTTTATGGGAGTAATGGTTTATGCATAATTCGCGTTAGAAAAACTTGATTTTAGGTTTAAAGCATAATAATAAAAGGGCTGTGTTTTGTCCCCTCGTGAATATCTAGAGGTTAGAAGCATGAATTGATGTGATTCCCTGTACCATATAGTAGCTCATAGAAGGTCTAGTTTTCCAGAACATCCGGCCTCGAAATTTTTTGTATAATTTATGAAGGTCAGCAAGTAGGGTTTTTAAGAGGGTAAAGATACACTAAAATTCTGCATTTTTGAATAAATTGTAGTTAACTAGTGTAATGTGTTAATGAGGTGGTTAAGGTTGGGCATGGTGTCGAGGTGACCCATGATGGTTAATCAAACCCTTAGACATCCATCATATGTGTGTTACATGGACTAGAGCTTTTAGCTTGGTTGCATGTAACCGTGTTTATTTATTTGTATAGTTTTGTGATAGGAACTGGAAGCTGCGTATTGAGCATTCTGGTGAGTTACATAGTCCCACTTTTTATTGCGTTTTAAACTTGGGATGGAAATGATGCAAGTATTGAAATGAGTTTTAAATTGCTATGAATATGTGTTAGTGTAAATGCAAAGACTATTATGTGACTGATATGCGTTACGTGCTACATGTTATGTGATGTGATATTGATGTGCGGCCTAGTCAGGAGGATTACTTGCGGGTATCCATGGCCTGAGCTAGAGGGAAATAGATTTGGTATGATCCAAGAGCGATTGAGGTCGTTTGCTTGGTGTCTGAGGGATCGGATGGGTACGCCTACCCAGTATATGGTTTGTTTGAATGATTGATTGGATTGAATTACATGTTAGCTTGTATGTTAGTTAGCATAATTGTCATGCAAAAGTATTGTTTTGCAGAGAGTTAAGATAGTATAGTGCCTGTAGCGTAGCAGAGCGTAACTCTCTTGTGGATGAGATTAGAGAGGAGTAATGCAGATAGATTGTCTAAGAACCTCACACTCGCATGTCCGAGACTGCTCGCAGAGTCACATTAGATGTTGATGCATAGGCCAAAGTCATACCTTGGCCATTGAGCTAATAGTGGGATTCAGAATCACAGCAAAGGACCTTTTGATGGATACCACAATGATAATCATGATCCTTACAAGACGTGGAAACCAAATCCCACACTCACTTCTCCATGTGAGCACACCCCCTCCAACCACCCGATAGCGTGACTCTTAAGAACACGCGTCTCCCCCACCCCCCAACAACCCCGCCCCGCTCTCGGCCTTCCGGTGCTCCTTGGACTTGATCCTTGATTAGATTAAATTTCATGTTAGCTTGTACTGTTAGTTAGCATAATTGTCATGCAAAAGTATTGTTTTATAATCACAGTAATTGGTTAAATTGTTTTGAAATGGATTGAATATGTGTGTCTGAAAACACTTAATGTTTCTCACAACCATTGTGTGAAGATATAAGCATCAATTTGTCAGGTATTCAGCAGGAGGATTGAGATTGAAGTTAGTAAAGTGGCTAGATGGACCGTAGGCAGCTGGCGAAGTTTAGCTATCTAGATTTCGTTATTTGTTTTGGACGATGAATGTTATTTGTTTTGCTTTGTTAGGATGTATGAATGTTTGCATGTCATGACGTTGACATGAACTGCCTTCATTTCAATGTCAGACGCCTTTTGGATTTTGTTGATGTGTTTGGGTATTTTCATGACACTGCGTGTCTATGCCTGGTATTTTATGCATGTTTTAGTTTCTCTATATAGACGCCAATGTGTTGTGATGATTCCCTTTCTCGTCGCGCCTCGCGTTTTCGCCTTGGCGGGGTGTGACAGATTGGTATCAGAGCCTTTGGTTATAGAGAAGTAGGTGGTTGAGCCTAGACTATAACCTAGGGGTCCTTCATGTAGATACATTTAGGGCTTAAGTGTTTGATGCTATAACTGCTATGCTTCCCCTCTATTTTTGCATAGCTTATATATCTTGTATTTTGCTAAGTTGTCATTTTAGTTATTTTGCCTACCATTATCTGATATGATATGTATTACTTTCTTAGTATTTTAGCTATGTTTTTCCCCCACCCGTAAGAAGTCTCGTTGGGGAACCGTTTTCCCAACTGGACTTAAGCGTTATAAGGAGCCTCTTGTGAACCGAAGGAGATAGGATAGTTGGTCGTTTGTCGGATGCGCGTAATAGGGCTGGACCGCGATATCGTGGTGATTCTTTGCAGCGGCAAAGTCAAACCCAAGAGAGGCCCAGCATAATTTTATCCTATCCTTTACCTAGTCATGTTGTTATTAATTATTTCTTTCAGATATTTCGTATTTTAGGAATTGTTGCGAGACTTTCGTTCCTTTATGTCGTTTCGATTTTATTTTTATATAAGTAAGTAGTTATTTGATGGAGCGTCCTTTATGTGTTAAGTTGGAGTGGTTTAAGATGTGCAATGTGGTATATGTGCTTATATGTGAATTATGATTGAAATGGGTAATCTTGGAAGTAAGTACACATGTGATTAGGATCCCCCCATGTTCGTGGCACTTATTATTTATGGTTCGGCCAAATAATTATAAAAGGCATCACAACGTAGACTTGTGACCAGATTGCACTTTATTGTTGCTTGGTTGTAAGGTGGTAGTGTAATATGTTTTTCTTTTTTTTGATATGTGTATTCATGATAAGGATGGTGGTATGGGTAGAGAATTATTCTCTTACCCTAATTAGAGGATATGTTAAATTAAGTTGTATAGATAGTAAATTTCTCGTCTATCTAGTAATTGCGGATACCTAGTATTATTATTATTATTGTGGTTGACTCGCTGCTCGATTGTTTGTTCGGATATGCTCTTTCGGATATAGGCGCGTTTCGTTAGTTCTTTAGTGTGCATGTTATCGTATGAGTATCAAAGGTTTTTTTAGAATATGTTGTTCCTTAACATATTAGTGGGTCATTACTCCCTTCTTTGTATATCCCTTGTTTTCGTAACCCGTTAGCGACATGTTAGTATCGATGATTTTAGGTTGCTCTGTTGATTGTTATTTTGGATAAGACCTTACGTTTTCTTTTGGGTACGTAACGTCTTGCATGAGTTTTCTTGTACGAGTTCATTTGATTTATTTTGAGTATATGGTTTTTGGTATTTTCTTTCGTTTTTCAAAACAATAGAATTGTGTTGAGTCTGTTCGGTGGTTTATGATTCATTTGGTATATGGCTGGTCCATTTGTTTCGAGTAAATATATTTTTATAATTGATGTCTAATTATAAAATTCCCTTTTGGTTGTATTGTGATAGTGTTTGGAAAAAACTACGTTAAATGATCTTTGTAAATAGAATATGTTTAAATGGCCTATGCAAATAGGATATGAAAATTGTTTATAGTAGTTTAAATAAAATTTTATTTTTTATAAAAAGCAGGTTTAAAGTATATTCATAAGTTAGGTAAGGTACGATACACCATTAGAAACCATCTCTAGATTTTTATGACAAACCCAGAAGAATTTTAATAAAGATTACAATTAAGACAATTTTATTTATATCTTTAAATGTGTTTAATACTAAATTGACTTCTTTTTTTTTAAATTGATTTTTATAAAACATTATTTAATTTGGTCTTTCGAGTAAAGTCGATAATTAGTATAAGAATTTCCATCTTTCGTATTGATTTTTTATGTGTTCTTTTGTCGTTGGTAGGGCCGGGTTGATTTTGTTCGTTTCGCCGTTCATCACTCGGTACATGACGTATCCTTTCTCTTTAAGGATTCTTATGTGATTTGATCCACGGCTATTTGCATATGTGGAATCCCCTATATGTATTCTAGCCTTTGATTCGATATTCGTTTGTTATCCTATTCGATTGTTCGTAACCCTTGGAGTTCGTTGATACCGTTGAGTCGTGGAAGCTTTGATGTGATTGTGGGAATGGACTGGTTGTCCAAGAGGAAGTTTGTGATAGTATGTCATGAGAAGGTGGTTAGGATACCGATAAAAGAGGGTGGGATACTTCGAGTTCATGGGGAACGTACTTTGGGAGCCGCCAAAGCCCTAATGAACGCTAAGATAGATGAACCAAAATTGAGTGATATTTCCGTCGTACGAGATTTTATTGATGTGTTTCCGGAAGATTTGTCGATGACCACCGCAGCGACAAGTTGAGTTCCGTATAGACTTGGTTCCTGGAGCGACGCCGGTCGCGAAGTCTCCATATCGTCTAGCACCCTCGAAAATGCAAGAATTGTCTGAACAACTTCAAGAGTTGGAAGACAAGGGTTTCATATGACCTAGTCATTTTCCGTGGGGAGCACCCGTGTTATTCATGAAGAAGAAGGATGGTTCTTTTCGCATTGTATTGATATATGGAGTTGAACAAAATTAACTGTTAAAATACGGTTATCCACTCCCTAGGATTGATGACTTGTTTGATTAGTTACGAGGAGTAAGTTGTCCTGTTCTAAAGTTAGATTATTCAGTCAGGGTGATCATCAACTAAGAGTGTGAGGATGCCAATTCAAAGACCGCATTTCGAACGAGATACAGGACATTTTGTTGATGAGTCTACGGTTATGCGTTTTGGGTTAACCAATGCACCAGTGGTTTTCATAGACTTAATGAACCGGGTTTACTAACCGTACTTAGGTAGGTTTGTCATCGTATTCATTGACGACATTCTGGCCTACTCAAAGTCGAAGGAGGAACATGAAGTTCATTTGAAGTTAGTGTTGGAGTCACTGAGGAAGGAGAAGTTGTATGCTAAGTTTTTAGTTTAGCATTAGTTTGTCTAAAGTTTCGTAGGTGTGAATTTGGTTGGAAGAAGTGCATTTTCTTGGTCACATGGTCAACCATAACGTATTCACGTGGACTCGAGTAAGAGTAAGGCAGTGAGGAATTGGATGATTATTTTAGGATTAGCAAGGTTACTACCGACGTTCATTGCAAAAAAAAATTAGATTGTTGAAACCCCTTACTTCCCTAACTGAGAGGAATCAGAAGTATGAGTGGAGCGTAGAACAAGAAGAGGCTTTTCAGACTTTGAAGAATGATTTGTGTGATACTACGATAAAGCGAATGTAGTGGGTGATGCGTTGAGTAAGAAAGGAGGAGAGTGAAATCAAGACGTGTAAGAGGAATGAACTGGCAAGCCCAAAGTGGGGAGTTCAGCTTTCGAGACGTACTCGCAGAAAGGCTACGATGTTTAGATCAATAGATGGAAAAGAAAAGGAGATGACAGTTGTACTTTATGGATCGAATTTGGGTTATATTGGTGGAAGTGTACAATGGATGAGGCCATGCATCAAGGACTTGGTACAAAGTGTGGCGGATAAGACGTACTATAACCCTGGAGACATGTATTGGTAGCCACTGTATAGAATAAAGGATTATAAACTACCTATGTTAGCAATTGTTAGGATTTGTTTTAAGAGGTGAAGGTTGCAATGTCAAAGACTTTTGGCTTGCTGCAACAGCCTGACGATACTTGAGTGAAAATGAGATAGATCACCCATGGAATTTATCACTTAATTTCAAGGTCAAAGTTACGTTGAGTATGATGTGATTTGGGTGTTAGGTCGAATAGGACTACCATGTTAGCTCCTTTTCTAGCTATGCAAGAAGTTTTCAAGATGTGAAGTTGGCAAGGATTTATATTGATGAGATAATAGGAAGGAATGAAATTCTAGTGGCGATCAACTCAGATTAAGATGGATGATTTACCTTGTGGTTTTGGCAGACGCTACAGAAATTGTTAGAGACGCGATTGGATTTGAGTACTGCTTAGCATCCTTAAGCGGATGGACAAAGTGAACATAAGATTCAGACTTTGGAAGATATAATGAGGGCATGAGTTATCGATTTTGGTGGTAGTTATCATTTGAGCATCGGTGTGCTCCGTTTGATTACGTGTTTGCCTAAGTAGCGATAACCCACTGTGCCCATTATCATGAATTGTCAATTACTTTGTCGTTGGAGCTGCGAATGTTTATAAAATTTGATCTATTTGGGATTAACATCCCCGTTCGGGTGAGTAGCACTCACTGTACCGGTTTGCTAGACAACGTACGTATACCATGTCGGATTTAGGATGTTACGGGTTATAGAAATAGAACACTCATCAAAGGGCAATGTGGCTGATTTTTTATATTGAAAAAATCATACATTGTCGAGCTTTAGTGTCATGAGCTTAGGAACATAATTACCATTTGTGATGTTTGCATATGTTGCATTATCATACACTTGGGAAATCTTGTGGTTCTACATTCTATTTACATAAACCTATGAATTCACCAACTTTATGTTGACGTTTTAAAGCATGTTTTCTCATGTCAATGAATCACGAGGTGCTAAGGATACATTGGGGATACTCTTTTGGGGATTCATACATAAAAGATTTGGAGTCATTACATCTTGGAATTTTTGTTATGATCTAAAATCTTTGTTATCAAACGTTGAACAATTTAAGCCGTTGTGCTTTGTATTAAACAATTTCAATAAATCCAATGTATCGTATTTTAAACGACTCTTTTAGAGGTCGTTCTCATATCTTGTGCTATTGATCTATGAAGTAACGCTCCCAGACTCATATTTTCGCTGCGACCCAATTTGGGGGTGTTACAGTTTGGTATCTAGAGCCAAGGTTATCGGAGAAGTAGAGAACCAGCCCCCCCCCCCCCCCCCCCCCCCCCCCCCCCCCCCCCCCCCCCCCCCCCCCCCCCCCCCCCCCCCTGGTCACTGTTTTTACTTGGGACTATAAAAAAAAAAAAAAACATATAACCGTTTTTAAACATTGCATCATACAAAGGGATTTTCATGGGACATTCACTTATACATTACTTGTTGCATTAGTTGAGTATACTAGATGCTGCATGGTTCACATACGTGTTTATAATATATTAAGTATATTATTATGGGTCTTATATATGTACTAATGTAAACTCTGTTTGAGTGTTACAGATCCTGTCATGTCGTCTTCATCCGCGGTTACCTACACATCTGTCTACACCAATTCTGAGCCAGGGAGGGTATTTTGGGGAGCTGAAGAGGAGTTGTCAAACGGAGGTTCTCCACGAGTCATCGTATACGGATACGATGGACTCCCTATGCAGCCGGTAGCCCCGCCATCTCCGGACTATGTGCCAGGACCTGAGCACCCACCGTCTCCCGATTATGTGCCCGGTCCTGAGCACCCACCTTCACCTGTTGAGGTACCATACGTACCTGATCCTGAGTACCCCGAGTACTTAGCGCCATCCGATGTTGAGGCACCCTTGGAGGACCAGCCTCTACCTAATTAATGCCTCCCTAACGCCTACTTGTCACCATGCTATGTGGCAGGACTCGATCCAAAGGAGGATACCGAGGAGGTTCATGATGATTATCCTGCTAAACGGAGGGGGATGATGTGATTACCGATGATGAGCGAGGAGCCTTTGAGGACGAGGATGATGACGAGAAGGAGGAGGAGCATCTAGCTCTGGCCGACTCTTCTGTTGTACCTGTTGTTAACATGTTCCACTCAGCTGGGGACACAGGAGGCATTTTAGACTGATGAGTCTGAACCTACACCTAGATCGCCTCAGATTAGGATCCCCTTTGCTCAGACACGTCTCCGTAGGGTACGGAAGACTGTCAGACTTGAGCCACCTATGTCACCATCCATGGAGGCACGTATTGCTGAGTATGCTGCCCACTGCCCCCATCACCACTACCATCTCTACTATCACCTTGGTCACCTCCACTATCTCAGATTCCTTTACCACCATACCCATCCTTACCATCATCACTACATTTCACCACCTGTACCCACATCAATACTTACCATCATCACCACTACCACCATACAGGTCTACTATTATTTACCACCACTATAGCTCGACCGTATTAGGGAGTAGGACCATCTGAGGCTGAGTTACCACCTAGTAAGAGGTTATGTCTTGACAGCTCCCACATAAGTATGAGGTGGGGGGAGGAGTTCGACTGCTTGCTCTAGACCTACTGGAGGGTCATAGGAGCGGATTATGTGTTAATCGGCACTTCATATGCCGAGATCAGACGTCGAATAGAGCCGAGGGAGGTCGGCTGTGGAATTAGGGATGTTTGGTAGACCCAATGAGGCTTGTTGAGGAGGGGTTTAGCTCCAATGCTCGAAGGGGGGAGGGTCAATGCCTTTTTTAGAGTGACGACTTGCTGCTGGTTCAGGAGCAGGACACACATGATGTTTATGCTATGATAGAGGATACTCAGGATAGACAGACTTAGTTATTTCAGAGTGTTGATGGATTGGTCGAGGAATTATAACAAAAAAAAAAACATTTTCACTATGAACTGCAAGCATATAGGACTCATACCCAGATGCTATGATACTGTTAATCGTCCCAAAGGAGTCTTTGATGACGACATTGATTGCACAGGTTTCATCACTACAGGGACAGTTGTCAGCGGCATTGGGACAGATTCAGGTACTTCAAGCTAGAGATCATGCTCATGCAGATGATCACGAGGGCGCTGGTAGTTCTGCCTAGATTTACATTTTCATGTCATATTCATAGCTATGATTATGCTAGCGGGCTAAGATTATGGGGTTTTTTACCAGCTAGCACGGTAGTAGGATTTGTATTTTTCATTTCTTATATAAGGACAATTATGTTTGTTTTTCTAGTTATATATGATGTGTTGTATTATGTCATGTCGATCTCAATTCTATTATGTATTGTGATCCCAGTCATGTTATATAATCACTGTGTGATGTGATCTTGTTATATATATAATGTGTTGTATTATGTTATGTTGATCTTAATTTTGTTATGTATTGTGATCCCAGTCATGTTTATATATCACTTGTGTGAAGTGATCTGTTATATATTTGTTGTAACCCATGTAAACGTTGTGATGTTTATGTGAAACTCACGTGTTCTTTATATTGTTGTGATTAGAAAACAATATATTGCTGCCAAGAAGATCCTCTGCTACTGCAGGGCTACTGCTGCTGCTTAAGGGCTGCTGCGCTGCTTACCTTTTTTTTTGTTTATGGACAGTGCTTGCTGTTGAACAGATAATCTGAAGCCAAGGGAAGCAAGAGTGTCTGCGGTACTTGCTAATCATGAAACTCTTCGAAATAGCACTAATGGTCAAGGCGACGGAAGCCACAATTCTGACACTGAAATTAGAGGAACTGTATGCACTCCGCGTGAGTGTACGTACAAGGATTTTCTAAATTGCAAGCCCCTTTCTTTTAAGGGTACTGAAGGAGTGGTTGTGTTGTCCCAATGGTTCGAGAAGATGGAATCAGTGTTCCATATCAGCAACTGTGCTGTGGAGAACCAAGTTAAGTTTGGTACTTGCACTTTCCTTGGAAATGCTTTGACATGGTGGAACTCCTACATGAAGACTGTTACTCAAGATGTTGCTTATGCTATGGACTGGAAGGCACTAAAGAAGATGATGACAGTCAAATACTGCCCAAGGGGTGAAATCAAGAAGTTGGAAATTAAGCTCTGGAACCTAAAGGTAAAGGGTACTGATGTCACGAGTTACACTCTGCGTTTTCAAGAGCTTGCACTAATGTGTGGAAGGATGTTCCACGAGGAAGCGGATGAAGTTGAGAAATATGTTGGTGGACTTCCTGATATGATTCGAGGAAATGTAATATCATATCAACCCAAGACGATGGAGAAAACAATTGAGTTTGCTAACGATCAGATAGATCAAAAAGTCCTCACTATTGCTGAAAGACAAGCTGAGCAGAAGAGAAAGTTGGAGTTTAATGCTGGAAACAATCAGGGGCACCAACAACAAAACAAGGCAGAACACTAGGAGGGCTTACACCGTCAGGCCTGGTGAAAAGAGGGAGTACACGGGATCCTTGCCCTTGTGTACAAAATGCAACTATCACCACAAAGGGCCATGTGCTCCCAGGTGTAATAAGTGCAAGAAGATCAGCCATCTGGCTCGTGACTGTAGGAGTTTTGGTTCCAATGGTAATAATAACAATCGTGGGAACTCCAGAATGATTCAGAATGCTGGCATTTGCTATGAGTGTGGTGTTTAGGGGCATTTCAAGAGAGACTGCCCGAAATTGAAGAATAAAAACCATGGTAATCAAGGTGGGAATGGCAATGCCCCAGCGAAAGTGTACGTGGTGGGCAATGCGGGGACAAACCCGGACTCCAACGTCGTTACGGGTACGTTCCTTCTAAACGACCGCTATGCTTCTATCTTATTTGATACTGGTGCCGATAGAAGTTTTGTATCTACCACATTTAGTTCCCTAATTGATATCACACCAACTACATTAGACCATTATTACGATGTTAAACTAGCCGACGGGAAAATAATTGGAATAAACACTATCATTCGGGGTTGTACATTAAACTTCCTAGATCATCCATTCAACATTAACTTAATGCCCGTAGAACTTGGTAGCTTTGACGTCATAGTTGGTATGGATTGGTTGGCAAAGTACCATGCTATCATTGATTGTGCCGAGAAGATCGTTCGTATTCCCTGGGGAAATGAAACCTTAATTGTCCATGGTGACGGAAGCAGCCGGGGAAACGAGACTCGTTTGAACATCATTTCGTGCACCAAAACTCATAAATATTTGTTGAAAGGACATCACGTCTTTTTGGCACATGTTACTACAAAGGAGATTGAAGACAAGTCGGGGGAGAAGCGACTTGAGGACGTACCAATCGTTCGAGATTTTCCTGAGGTATTTCCTAAAGATTTGCCGGGTCTTCCACCGACTCGACAAGTGGAATTCCAGATCGATTTGGTACCTGGTGCTGCACCTGTAGCACGAGCACCTTATCGATTGGCTCCTTCCGAAATGAAAGAGTTGTCGGAGCAACTGCAAGAGCTATCCGACAAGGGCTTTATAAGACCCAGTTCCTCACCTTGGGGAGCTCCGGTCTTGTTTGTCAAAAAGAAGGACAGATCATTTCGGATGTGCATCGACTACCGGGAATTAAATAAACTGACGGTGAAGAATCGTTATCCTCTCCCAAGGATTGATGATTTTTTTGATCAACTACAAGGATCTAGTGTTTATTCGAAGATAGACTTACGGTCGGGTTATCATCAGCTTAGAGTACGAGAAGAGGATATTCTGAAGATGGCATTTATGACTCGGTATGGTCATTATGAGTTCCAAGTGATGCCATTTGGTTTGACAAATGCACCTGCGGTATTCATGGACCTCATGAACCGAGTGTGCAAACCATACTTGGATAAGTTTGTAATTGTCTTTATTGACGATATACTAATTTATTCAAAGAACAAAAAGGAACATGAAGAACATCTTAAGGCAATTTTAGAACTGCTTAAGAAGGAGGAGCTATATGCTAAGTTTTCAAAATGTGAATTTTGGATTCCTACGGTACAATTTCTCGGTCACGTGATTGACTGTCAAGGCATTCACGTGGATCCTGTCAAGATCAAATCTATTAAAGATTGGGTATCTCCTAAAACACCAATGGAGATTCGTCAATTTTTAGGTCTTGCTGGATACTACCGAAGATTCATTGAAGGGGTTTCAAAAATCGCTAAGGCGATAACTAAACTTACTCAGAAGAAAGTCACCTTTGAATGGGGTGACAAGCAGGAAGCAGCTTTTCAGACATTGAAGAATAAGTTATGTAGCGCACCTATCTTAGCTCTCCTTCAAGGAGCTGAGAACTTCATTGTTTATTGCGATGCGTCACATAAAGGATTGGGTGCGGTGTTGATGCAAAACGAGAAGGTGATTGCTTATGCGTCATGACAGTTGAAGATTCATGAGAAAAATTATACTACTCAAGATTTGGAACTTGGTGTAGTGGTGTTTGCTCTAAAGATTTAGAGGCACTACTTGTATGGAACCAAGTGTACGGTGTTCACAGATCATAAGAGTCTACAACACATACTAGACTAAAAGGAGTTGAATATGAGGCAACGTCGTTGGTTAGAGTTGCTCAGTGATTACGATTGTGAGATTCGTTATCACCCAGGGAAAGCAAATGTTGTTGCTGATGCTTTGAGCAAGAAATAGCGAATTAAACCATTAATGGTCCGAGCTTTAGTTATGACTATTAGTTTGGATCTTCCCAAACAAATCTTAAATGCTCAGACTAAAGCACAGAAACCAGAGAATCTCAAGAACAAAGATGTAGGAGGTATGATCTGGAAGGATATACCAAAGGAAAAGTTAGAACCCCGTGCCGACAGAACTCTATGCTTAAATGGCAGGAGTTAGTTGCCATGTTATGGTGACTTGAGGACTGTGATCATGCACGAGTCCTACAAATCAAAATACTCCATCTATCCGGGTTCCGACAAGATTTACCAAGACATGAAGAAGCTATATTGGTGGCCCAATATGAAAGCTGACATCGCCACCTATGTTAGCAAATGTTTGACATGTGCTAGGGTCAAGGCCGAACACTAAAGGCCATCGGGTTTGTTGGTACAACCCGAGATACCCCAATGGAAGTGGGATAACATCACAATAGATTTTATCACAAATCCTCCTAAGTCATCGCAAGGCTATGACACCATTTGGGTGATTGTTGACCGACTTACGAAGTTTACAATCTTCATACCAATGAGGGAAACTGACCCCATAGATAAGTTGGCAAGGATGTACCTAAAGAAGGTAGTCACAAGGCATGAAATACCTCTCTCGATCATTTGTGATCATGACCCTAGATTCACATCAAATTTCTGGAGGTCACTTCAAAAGGCTTTTGGTACTAATTTGGATATGAATACTGCGTACCATCCACAAACTAATTGACAAAGCGAGAGAACTATCCAAACTCTTGAGAATATGCTACATGCTTGTGTGATTGACTTTGGGAATGGTTGGGTTAAACATTTACCCCTAGTTGAGTTTTCTTACAACAATAGTTATCACGCTAGCATCAAGGCTGCACCGTTCGAGGCACTTTATGGTCGAAAGTGTCGTTCACCTGTTTGTTGGGCCGAGGTTGGACAAGTTCAACTCACCGGTCCAGAAATAGTCCAAGAGACAACTAAGAAGGTCATGCAGATCAAGCAAAGAATTCAAGCCGCTCGTGACCGACAAAAGAGTTACGCTGATTTAAAGCGTAAGCTTATGGAGTTTCAAGTTGGGGATAGGGTTATGCTCAAGGTTTCACCTTGGAAAGGGGTCGTACGTTTTGGAAAACGGGGAAAGTTAAACCCTAGGTATGTTGGACCTTTCAAGGTGCTGGAAAAGGTTGGATCCGTTGCTTACAAGCTTGAGCTTCCCCAAGAATTGAGCAGGGTTCACAATACATTTCATGTATCCAACTTGAAGAAATGTTATTTCGACGAACCATTAGCCGTTCCATTGGAAGGACTTCATGTTGATGACAAGCTCCGTTTTGTGGAGGAACCCGTAGAGATCATGGATCGAGAATTCAAACGGTTGAAGCAAAGCCGTATCCCAATTGTCAAGGTTCGATGGAACTCGAGGAGAGGTCATGAATTCACATGGGAACGTGAAGACCAATTTCAAAATAAGTATCCGCATTTCTTCACTAAACCCGTACCTTCGTCAAGTGTCGCGACTTGAGCCTTGGGGACAAGGCTCTTCTAACGGGAGGAGACTGTAACATTTCACATTTTCAAGTCATTTACGACATTAATTATTCTATTATTTATTTTTAGGCTTTTACGCGTTCGCTTTTAATTTTTATCGTTAAGCTAAATCGTGTAAACTAAAAATAAGCATTTAATGTAAACAGGCATCGAAAAACTAAATGTTTACGTCAAGTAAGTGTTTTAAAGTTATTAGGAAGATAATTTATAACTTTACGCTTTTTATTTTTATTGGTTACGTGAAACGTTTACGTAACGCAATAAAACTACACTTTTGCATGCATGGCAAACAATAAACCCACCTACACTTCAACAAATACCCACTAATACCCATAACACTCAAAAATATCATAAACCTTTGTTAAATT
>BQNB010031723.1:5166-38984 GCA_026074375.1 Tanacetum coccineum | reverse complement strand
ACCAGCACAACCCAAGTAGAGGAAACGCCGGTTATAATATCCGGTCATGCGGGTACTGTTCTAGTAGAGGAAAATCCGGTTAGAACAATACCCGGTCCTGCGGGTATTGTTCAAGCAACCAAGCTGCTTAAACAAAGGGATATTGTTCTTAGTTGGGACGGGGAGGTAATGTCGACACAAGAATATATGAAAAAGTGGTTGAGGATGTGGGTGAGGATGAAGATTTTAAAAGTGGGGCATGGGTTAGCGCGACTGAGTATGTGAATGTTAATGGTGGCATTGTGTGTGGGTGTTTAGGAGACATCAAGAACTTTCTCACGAATGAGAAACTTAAGCAAGTTGTTGCAATAATCAAGTCTTGTACTCCGAATGCTCTTGGCGATCTCACAGTGAATGTGAAAGATATCTCAGGTACAATAGCTAGTGCAATACATCACAAAGTCATCAATGACGGGGGTTATGGAAAGGACGTTACTATAGGAAGTGCTCTAATACTTGATAATGTTTCAGTATTTTCTCCTAAACCATCAATGCATTATCTTAACATTACAATGAAAAACATGGTTAAGGCTTTCCATAAGGATTCAGTTCTTGGTAATGGCAGTGGTGTAGGTGGGAGTGGAATGTTGATGGAAGAAGAAGAAATAGTGAAGTTGATGGAAGAAGAAGAAATGGCTGATTTGGAGTTGCAGGTTTGTTGGAATGTTACTCATCAAGAAATGGCTGATGAAGAAGCATTAAACCTAGCATTGGAAGAAGAAGCAAGGCAAGCACGGGCTGATCAAGAGTGGTTGGACAAATGTAGGAAAGAAGCAGAGTCGGATGAGGAACATAAGAGACAACTATGGGGATTCTATGGAACAATTTAAGTTGTATCAGTATATGTTTGATCAATTTGTATTAGTTTATGTTTGAAGAATTTATGTTTGTATGAGTTGACATTTGTAGTTTGAACAATTTATGTTTGATCAATTTGTATCATGACATGTAGCCAAATTACTATAAGCATTTTCATTTGCAGTTGCAGTGAGCACTCTGCAAATGCTAATCCAAACACCACATTATTATACAGTCAAACTGCATAATGCAATAGACTTTATAAAGTCAAACTGCAAATGCTAAATGGCATGCGCACTTGACATTTATAGTTTCACTTTATAAAGTCACACTGCAAATGCTAATCCAACCACCCTATTATTATGTTGTCAAACTGCATAATGCAATAGACTTTATAAAGTCAAACTGCAAATGCTAAATGGCATGAGCATTTGACATTTATAGTTTCACTTTATAAAGTTACACCTCATTATTATGCAGTCAAACTGCATAATGCAATTGACTTTATAAAGTCAAACTGCAAATGCTAAATGGCATGAGCATTTGACATTTATAGTTTCACTTTATAAAGTCACACTGCAAATGCTAATCCAAACACCCCATTATTATGCAGTCAAACCAAAATGTTTTATTATAACATCAAAAATAAAAGGTTATCTAATGTCAAACAACCCAACATACATATATTAAATTATTTCTGACCATCAACATACAACAGATAAAGATACTAATGTCTATTAAGTGGACTTCCTCTTTCTTGTAGCTGAAGGTGGTGGAGCATTAGGAGTAAACAAAGCAATTACACATCCTGTCATACATATTTTCCTATACCAATCTTGGAGCTGTGTCAGCAAGTCATTGTGCACTGGAAGTGGATGCAATGGGAGCTCTGGATCTTGTGGAAGTAGAGGCAGTGGGAGCTCTGGATCTTGTGGAAGTGGAGGCAGTGGGAGCTCTGGATCTTGTGGAAGTGGAGGCAGTGGGAGCTCTGGATCTTGTGGAAGTAGGGGCAGTGGGATCTTCATCATCATCATCTTCTTCATTACTAGAAATTTGAACCAGTTCTGCAAACATTGCCTCCTTAGCCTTCATTTCCTTCTTAGCCTCCTTTGCTTTTTTGTCTCCTTTGCCTTTAATTCTGCCTCATTTGCTTTCTTTGCTTTCTTTACCTCCTTTGCCTTCTTTGCCTTCTTAGCCTCCTTTACCTTCTTTGCCTTGAATCCTAACAAAACCTCTTTCAGCTATTTTGATTATGTTTTCAGATCAAGAGTATCAAGATCATCATTTCATGATTCATCAACCTGTTTGCACTTTATTGCATAGGCCAATATCCACTTTTAAGCTTTCCTATTGTTTTGATATCATGCCCCTTTTCCTTACCTTTGATCACCTACTAACGACAAATAAGTTAAGACAGGTTAAAATCATAATTGTCTCTGTAACTGGAGAAGCCTATCAGGGACCAAATACAAAATAACCAATGCATTACCTTTATTCACCTTCAAATGATCATGCTATGCCTCCTTTCCCTTTCCCTTATCAGCTACAAGCTTTCCCTTTCTCTTATCACCTACAAGACAATAAGTTAAGACAAGTTAAATCCTAATTGACTCAGTGACTGAGAAGCTTGACCCAATACAACTATATGCATACCTATATTCACCTTCAAATGATCATGATCTGCCTCCTTTCCCTTTCCCTTATCAGCTACAAGCTTTCCCTTTCCCTTATCATCTACAAGACATTAAGTTAAAACGGGTTAAATCCTAATTGACTCGGTAACTAAGAAGCTTGACCCAATACAACCATATGCATACCTTTATTCACCTTCAAATTATCATGCTTTGCCTCCTTTCCCTTTCCCTTATCATCTACAAGTTAATAGATTGAAACAAGTTAAATATGCATATACAATACACTTTCAAACAACCTATAAATGCAGTCTGCAAATAATACACTAAATTTTCCCATATTTCAGCCACAAGTCTTCGAGTATGACATAAGCTATTTCATCCTCACATTTCAGTTTTATTCTATATTCTCAAAAACATAGTCACCATACCATTCAGTCACACTTAATTGGTAAATCTTTAACTGTGGCCTCTTCTCGAATTCTACATGGTAAGAATTTTCTCTACAAAACAAATTTGAGACTATTATGGGTGTTTGGCACAACTTCCATTTAGGAATATTAGGGGCATGGTGTAGGAATACCAATATAAACTAATTTGTTTGCTTAACAAGGCAATAAAAAACACTAACCTTTTCATGATTAAGAAGTGTCATATCCTCACTTTCTTTTGCACCTCTTTTCCGCCTTCTTTGTCTCTGTTAAAATGTGTTGTATACATCATCCTATATGATATCAGTCCATGATTCATCTTCCATCCAATTCGTATTGCCATATTTAGGCATAACATACCCTTCCATTATATCTTTCGTAATTTTAACTTCACCCTAATCAATGTGCTTTGAATATACTCTCATTTTTGAATCTAAAACAAAAATTTAGGGGCAAAACAAAAAATTAAAGGTTCTATACAACAAACATTCATATAAAACTCACCTTGGATTTCATAAAACTAACTTGGATGCAATCTTAGAGCGAGTGAGTGACGTCTTTAGGATAGGAACAGGCGTGAATGATCGAGCGTGATTGTGTGTAAAATGGCGGGAGAGAGTTATAGGTAGAAGCTTGGTTGTTTAATGTTGCAAACATGGTCCTTAGGGAATTATTGATGTGGTGTGACAAAAATACCCCTGCAGGTTAACGAAAATGTGGATGGTGTTAGGGTCAAAGGACCGGTCAACCCATTTGGGATGACTACAGGGACGTCGGGTGTAATTAACGTCGAAACAGAACGAAACCTGCAATTTGGGTATAACCACAACAAAAATCATTTAAGCCCAGGCCCAAAACCATCAAATAAAAAGAATTATTTACAAAATTTACCCGCAAACTATTCAACATGTTACAAAAACAACCTTAAACTTTTAATTAATTGCGGCTTTTTTATATAAGAAACTTTATTTATCAAATATGTAATGTATATCTACCGATTCATTCAGTTGAAACGGCAGCGTTTCACCCTTATGAGTATATATATAAAACTAGCCCATCAAGTAATAAAAGGAAGCCCATCAACAAAAATCATTTAAGCCCAGGCCCAAAACCATCAAATAAAAAGAATTATATACAAAACTTACCCGTAAACTATTCGACATGTTACGAAAACAACCTTAAACTTTTAACTATTTGCGGCTTTTTTATATAAGAAACTTTATTTTTCACATATGTAACGTATATCTACCGACTCATTGAGAACAAAAAATACTCATGAAAGATCTTCGAATTGCGAACAAAAAGAGAGCAATGCTTCTGACGCACGTACGATTTTATAATAAATGTTGAAATGTAATAAATATTTTTGAAAAAATAACTTTCGAAACACACCCCTAAACTAACTAATAACTTTAAAATAAAACACGGGGATTTAAGACCGACAATTTTATAAAAGTTTAAATTATATAAATAACCCTATACTTTTTTCTATTTACGACTATTTTATATAACAAACTTTTTTTGTCAAATATCTAACAAATATGCGACAGCTTTTTTGATAAAAAAATACGCCGACGAAAAGAAATCTGAATTACGAACAAAGTATTGATATGATTTCGCGAGACGTACGATTTTATAAAAAATGTCGACGCTTAATATATATTTAAAAAAATATATTTTCAAGACACACCCTTAGACTAGAGGCTATTTATGAACAAATTTATAAAAGTTTGCTTCTTACAAAAATTATGTGTACGCAACTACGATAATATATATCTTGGACAAACAAAAAAGATAGCTACGCAACAACGCGCGGACATCATTTTTTCTTTAGACAAACGCGACACGAAACAATTAGCAAAATATATACTAGACAACCGAAGATAAATAAGTTCGCCGAAACGAGTGGGCCATGTACCATGAAACTATGCGACAAGTTACGAAAACTACCTTCAACTTTTAGCTATTTACGACTTTTTTTATATAATATACTTTATTTATCAAATTAGTAACACATATCTACTGATTCATTCAGAAAAAAATATACCGGTCAAAAGCTCTTCGCATTTCAAAGAAAATATTATAATCTTTCTGACATACGTATGATTTTATAAAACATGTTGAAGATTAATATATAATTTTTAACAAAAAAACTTGCAGAACACACCCATAAACTACCTAATAACTTTAAACTAAATCACAAGGGTCATATACGTACAAATCTATGAAGGTTTAAATTTTATAAATAACCCTATATTTTTTGCTATTTACGACACTCGGTTTAGCCGATTTAACCGAACATGTTAAAAAAATCCGAAACAAAACATACACTAAATAATCCAATAAAAACACGCCCGCCACAACACGCGAGACGCAGTTCCACTTGTTAAAAATCAAAGTAGCATGTCTATAAGATAAATCTTGTAGCGTATATATTTGACTAAGTGTTTAATAGTTAGGGCGCGTTAATTTCGCTGTAATCTAGCGTAATTGGATGTAATTATAATTATGATTACATTACGTAGCATGTTTGGTTTGCACATTGAAGGGAATTGTAATTGAGATTACATTACGTGTGTTGTTTGGATTCCGTTGTAATTGTAATTCAATCACTCCAATTACATCAAGTGAGGGAATTCATATTATATATGAAGTTGGATAGAAAGTTTTGAATTACGTTGTAATTCAGAATTTTTACTTTAAAAATACAGTATTTATATAATATTATTATTATTATTATTATTATTATTATTATTATAAATCACTTTATTATTATTATTATTAAAATATTTATTTTTATTATCAATATATATTAAAGAGCAGAAATGCTCAACATAAAAAATTCCAAACTCACGATTCTTAATTTTTTTAATATTAAAAAAAATATTTAAAAAAACACTTACAAAACACACCCTCATACTATACGAAATGTTAATACAAATAAACCGGTAAAGACGTTTATTTTTATTTTTATTTTTATCTTGCTGTGTTTTGTTGATGACAAAGTCACATTAAAATACCCAAATCACACACATGTTATACCAAAACAAATTTATAGAATGTATAACTTTCCATTTTTAGTAGCTTAGAATTATAATTTACGTTACTTGTAAGAAATTTTTTAAATGCTTTTCACATCATTGATGACATTACCACCATAGCATATCTTAGGGTAATCTTCTAAGATTACATATAATCTCTCAAGATTTGGCTAACTAAAATTTGAATCTTGTGTCAGGAAGCCGGTTCCTTCAAACTACACAGCCGGTTCCATTCAGGTAAGAGAACCAGGCTACAGTAAACACCAGTTCCCTTGTGGTATACTAGCCGGTTCCATTCTGCAACAGAACCGGCAGAACCAGGCTACAGTACAGTTTAGGCCTATAAATACCAAGCCAATTCTCATGTTTTTCTCACCCATTCTTGATATACTAATCTCTCTAATCTACTGATCATTCTCTCCTCTTAAGTTCTTGTTTAGTTTCTTTTAGCATTTGTAGGTAATTCTCTTCAAGGAAGAAATTGCCAAACACCCATTTGAGACGATTAAGTTCCAAGTATATTTTCGCTTCGTCATTGCATTATCAAGATCACATTTTTGATTTTTGTACATCATATAGTAGTTGTAGTTGCATTCATCATCTTTGTAAACCAAGTGTAGTGATATTGGTGTGATTCTATCTTGTGAAGAATTCGGTATTTAGCTTTGTACCGTTAAAAGGTGTAAGCAACGTTGTGTGGCTTCTCCGCCGGTTGAAAGGAGATTGGTGACTAGTATTTACTAACTCTCAAGTAGGTGACTCGAGGAGTGGAGTAGGGCAAAGAAGGTGTCTCTGTCACCGAACCACTATAAACGCTTGTGTCTTGGTTCTATCTCTCTATCTCTTTACTTACTTGCATTTCATATATAATTAGATTATTAACCAAACATCAATATTGTCAAACTTCACCTAAGATTTTAACTAAGCAAAATTTTAAAACGGTAAAACTATTCAACCCCCTCCCCCCCCCCCCTTTATAGTTTTACACAATTGGTATCAAGAGCTAGGTTACCAAATTTTTTAAAATATATTGTATTTTAAATCTTTAAAACGATAGTAGATTCGAAAAACTACAAAGAAGGTCAATCTATGCAACGACCACCTCTTTTTTAGGCTAATTGCTTTATATATTGGAAAAACTATTTTGAAACTTATGTGAAGTCTAATGATATTGATCTTTGACACATTATAGTTTATGGTAACTACAAACCTACCATTAAAAACAAAGATGGTAAGGATGAAATTATTTCATATGAAAATTTTGAAGAAAGCCATAAGAAAATGATTTCCAAAAATGATGAAGCAAAAATGGTTTTATACAACGCCTTACCTAAAAAGGAATATGAAAGAATTTTCATGTGTAATACGGCTAAAGACGTTTAGAAGTCACTAATAATCACTCATCAAGGTAACAAGAAAGTTAAAGATAACAAAATAGACTTGTTTTCCAAAAATATGAAGAATTTGTTATTTCCGATGATGAATATTGATTGTGTTTTGCTAGATTTAATACTATTATTACATCTTTAAAAGCACTTGACGAATCATTTTCAAGTCTTAATCATGTTAGAAAATTTCTAAGGGCTCTCCCCACCAAATGGTGTCCAAAGGTGACAGCAATAGAAGAATCCAAGGACTTATCAACATTACCTCTAGATGAGCTCATCGGCACTCTAAAAGTCTATGAGGTAGTACTTGAAAAGGACTCGAAGATCTCCAAAGGCAAGAAAGAAAAATGCAAGTCACTTGCACTCAAAGCAAGAAAAGTTTCAAGTGATGAAGAAGTATCTTGCTTGGAGAGTGACGATGAAGAGTATGCCATGGCCGTAAGAGATTTCAAAAAGTTTTTTACAAGAAGAGGAAAGATTATCCACCAACCTCATGACGACAAAAAGAACTTCCAGAAGATTAAGGAAGACAAAAAGGAGAAAGAAGATCGTAGGTGCTTCAAGTGCGATGATCTAAATCACTTCATAAGTGATTGTCCCAAACACTCCTACAACGATCAAAAGGCATTCGTTGTTGGGCGTTGGAGCGATAGTGAAGAAGACTCCAATAAGGAAGAAATCTGTCTCATGGCAATTGACAACAATGAGGTACTCTTTGACACTTCCTACTATAGTAATTCATCTTTAGATAGTGAATCATTACAAAATGAGTATAACAAGTTATGCAAAATTAGTCTTAGGATAATCAACAAAAACAAACACCTAAAGGCTAAAAACGAATTGTTAAAAAACGAAGTTTATGACCTTTGAAAAAGGGTAGAACAACTAGAAAGATATAAAGAAGCTTGTCTCAAATGTGAATCATGTGACAAACTTCAATCTAAAGTTAGCTCTCTATCATTAAAACTAGCTAGTTACGAAAGTAGCAGTTACTTCCTGCAAGAAATGATTGATAACCAAAGATCACTAAAAGACAAACATGGGTTGGGGTTCACAGAAGACATAGCTTCAACCAGCAAAACAAAAACAAAAACATTGGGTCCTGTAGACGTAGGACCAACTGCTGTAGAACCGGCGGTGACGGTTCCCTCTGCAAGAGAACCGGCGAGTTCAAACGAAAGGAACCGGCCCTCTGCATAGAAATCTGAAATTTTGGAAACCAACGTATTAAAAAGAAATAGCTCTGTACAAATAACTAGGAAACCTTCATCAAACACTCCTGTAAGGAATGTAAAACAAACGTCAATCCTAAACTTAGTCAAGGACTTGGAAAAAGTAAAATCCAAACACATCCTAAAACACCACATAGGAGAACCAACACACTATATCCGAAAAGCGATTACCATCAAGTTGGTTGGGATTATTCAACACAACAAAGCTATCAGTTTCCACCCCCTAACTTTGGCCCATGGGGATCATGTCCTTCATACCCATACATGAACCAACCAAACGGCATGTATAACACTAACGGACCCATGAGATATTGGGGACCAAATATTGAGTTACTTTGTGATTTTAGGTACGTCTAAAAGTAAAGTTAGAACCGGATGAGTGGATCAAAGATAGCGGATGCTCAAGACATATGATGGGGAACAAAGCTACCTTTTCAACCTATAAGGCTATAGACTGAGGTAACGTAGTGTTTGGTAGTAACACTAAAATCAAGATCATTGGAAAAGGTATTAATTGGTCCCGAAAGACTAGTCGAGTAATATAATATAGTAATCACGTCGGATAAAAATTACTTTAGGAAAAATAATAGTTGATCCTCCGGATGTCGTGTCCCAACGAGAGATGAATTTGAAAATTACGTTTATGTTCCTTGTTTGATGCTTGAATGTCTTTTAATTTTGGTTTTGGTTTTTAATACTAATTTGATAATAATAAGCTATAATAATGCTAAGATATAACTAAAAATGATATGCTTGTCAAGTGAGGCGAAAAGATCATCAAATTTGAAAGAAAGAGATAATAAAGAATTGATACCCGTTTAGAAACTGTTTTCTCACAACGTTGGTTTATATTGAAAACAATCATTTATTTTGGTACAAATTACTTTAAATTATGACGAATTAACACCTGTAAAAATATTATTTTCTCACGACGTTGGTCTATTTTGAAAACAACATCTTATATAAGTATTAATTACTAGATTTGATGCTTGATTATTTCTTCGGCTTTTGCCCTTCGAAATATTCAAATAAGAAATCTAAATAATCCGAAAATTATTAATCAACAAATCTCTTTTTAATCCACACTTAATTTCACTAACTGCAACACACTCAACAAGCATAAAACAAACTACTCGCTAATAATCATAACTACACTACGAGAAACAAGTAAAACCACACTAATAATGACTAAGCTAAAAATGACAATAAGCATAATCATAAAAAAAGAGATAAGGAAATGGTGAAACCCGAAATAAGCTCGGCATGACGCGAAGACAATAGCGATATGAACACATACTCCATAGTGCGAAATAAAACCAAACTAATCCAAAACCCGAACCATAACGCCATTTATAAGCTCCACTCAAACATCAACACCAAAAATGATCAATCCATAATCATACTACAATAACCGCGTCATACATCAATCCCAAACTTTCACAAATCTATGAAATGGAATTACATAAAATGAATTTACTAGTCTATTCCTATACTAACTTACCATCTAATTAATTGATAAAAATGAATAAGACAAAAACACCAAAGTTGTCGCTCTATTATACTATTACACATTTTAAAATCTAAACGACGCCGTTTTTGACCCAATATCACTATTCATTTTAAGCACTGTAGCACTGTAGCTACATTGCTACAGTGCTGGGCAAAAAAAACTCAAAAAATTTAGCCCAAAAATTTGGGCCGGCCCAATTAGTTTTTTTTTTAATTTGTTGGCACAAAATAGGGAGGAAAAAAATGTTACAAAAGTACCGACGCATTCAGATAAAAAAATATTCGCGGTAACATTTCCGAATTGACTTAAACAGGCCCAAAAATTTGGGCAGGCCCAATTAGTTTTTTTTTTTTTAAATTTGATGGCACAAAATAGGGAGGAAAAAATGTTACAAAAGTACCGACGCATTCAGATAAAAAAATATCCGCGATAACATTTCCGAATTGACTATACTTAAAAAATAAACCCGCACTATTAAATATGAAGGCCAAAAAAACCCCAAAAAATTTGGGCCGGCCCAATTAGTTTTTTTTTTAAATTTGTTGGCGCAAAATAAGGAGGAAAAAAATGTTACAAAAGTACCGACGCATTCAGATAAAAAATATCCGCGGTAACATTTCCGAATTGACTTAAACAGGCCCAAAAATTTGGGCCGGCCCAATTATAAAAAAATACCCGCGGTAACATTTCCGAATTGACTATACTGAAAAAGTAAACCCGCACTATTAAATATGAGACCGACAAAATAAACTCGCACAAAATTAAAGGAAAAAAAAAGAATTAATGACACGCAACAACGCGCGAAAAATTAGCGCCCCGCAGTAACGTGCAGGAAAAAATAAACTTACACTATTAAACATAAAAAAACGCGCGAAAAAACAAATAAAAATAAATAAATAACACATTTCACAAGTAAAACTACGTCGTTTTGGCACTGCTACAGTGCTTAAAATGAACAGTGCTACAGTAGCGCTACAGTACCCCCGGCCCAATGGGCTCGGTTACTGTTCATCGGCAAAAAAAAAAAACTTTATTATCCCCCTCCTCTTTTTTGGCCAAAAATAAGAAAAAAAAATTACAGGAAGTACTCTCATCTTTAACTATTTACGACTTTCTATCGGCCTGGGCAAAAAAAAAAACGCGCGATTGTCATTTTATATAAGAACAAAAACAAACTATTAAACATGAGACCGAAAAAATAAACCCAAAAAATTTAGCCCAAAAATTTGGGCCGGCCCAATTAGTTTTTTTTTTTTAAATTGTTGGCACAAAATAGGGAGGAAAAAAATGTTACAAAAGTACCGACGCATTCAGATAAAAAAATACCCGCGGTAACATTTCCGAATTGACTTAAACACTGTCATTTTACACGATGAGACCAAAAAAATAAATTCGCAAAAAAAAAAAAAAATAAAATTTTAACGCCATGCAACAACGCGTAAGACCATAAAAAAAACTACTAAACACGATACTGAAAAAGTAAACCCGCACTATTAAATATGAGACCGACAAAATAAACTCGCACAAAATTAAAGGAAAAAAAAGAGCTTTGTATAGTTTTTTGTAACACTGTTTATATGTTGTAAGAACAGCAATGAAATTATAAACAAAAAAACACATCTGCGCATATTGTCTACAAAATATAAAATATTATAGTCTTTTTTTATCTACACATCTTAACCCTTGTTATATGGAACATTAATCATCATAATTTGTATAGTTTTTTGTAGCATTTTTGATATGTCTCTCGTCAGCTCAGTCCAGGCTTAGCTATTTTAGAGAATCCTTCGATGAATCTCCTATAGTAACCTGCAAGCCTTAAGAACTGGCGAATCTTCGGAGATGCCCAATTCTTAACGGCTTCAATCTTAGCTGGGTCTACGTGAATACCACTGCTATCAATTACGTGACCAAGGAATTTTACTGTATTGATCCAAAATTCACACTTAGAAAACTTGGCATACAGTTCTTCCTTCTTCAGCAACTCCAGAATTGTTTTCAGGTGTTCTTTGTGTTCTTTCTCATTGCGGGAGTATATGAGAATGTTGTCGATGAACACAATCACAAACTTGTCCAGGTATGGTTTACACACACGGTTTATGAGATCCATGAATACCGCAGGTGCGTTGGTCAAACCAAAAGGCATAACTTGGAACTCATAGTGTCCGTATCGTGTTCTGAAAGCAGTCTTGGGGATATCTTCTTCTCTAACCCTTAACTGATGATAGCCCGACCTTAAGTCGATTTTTGAGTAGATGCTGGATCCTTGCAACTGATCGAATAAGTCATTGATCCTTGGTAAGGGATAATGATTTTTCACTGTAAGTTTGTTCAACTCACGATAATCAATACACATTCGGAAAGATCCATCCTTCTTTTTGACAAATAAGATTGGTGCTCCCCATGAAGAGGAACTTGGTCTTATAAAACCTTTGTCAGAAAGTTCTTTTATCTGTCCGGCTAGTTCTTTCATCTCTGCAGGCGCAAGATGATAGGGTGCACGTGCAACAGGTGCAACTCCGAGTATCAACTCGATGTGAAATTCTACTTGGCGTGTCAGGGGTAATCCTGGCAAATCTTCAGGAAATACTTCCGGAAAGTCTCTGACAACAGGCACATCTTCAATTCGCCTCTTTGGGATTTTGGTTTTCTCTTCCTTCATCATTTGAATCAAGAACATTTGACATCCATGATCGATGTACTTCTGCGTCCTAATGCTCGAGATGACTTCTAATCTCGATTCGTTTTTAACTTCGCTTATTTCGCCTTGTATGATTAGCATATCATTTCCATATGGAATGCGAATGTACTTCTCATAACACACAACTTCCGCATGATGTTCGGCCATCTAATCCATTCCGACGATGACGTCAAAACTTCCTAATTCTATAAGGAGTAAGTCGATTTTGAACAGGTGATTTTGCAAGTTAAGAGTACACCTTCTTAAAATAGTACTTGTGGTTAGTGACTTGTCGTCGGCTAGCTCTACACTATAATTATTATCTAGGGCTGTAGGAGGGATGTCTATATATTTACTAAAAGTATAAGACACAAAGCTTCTATCCGCACCAGTGTCAAATAGTACTGAAGCATAGACATTATTGATCAGGAACGTACCATTCACCACATTGTTATCTTTCACCGCAGCTTCAGCACATAGGCTGTATACTCTGCCAGGTGCTCTGCGTCCTCCTTGAGTGCTGGTTGATGCTTGGTTACTTCCCTTAGGGTTTCCTTGATTCTGCCTCTGATTGTTCTAAGCAATACACTTGAATTAGGAAATAATAAATTATTTAAGCATTCAGCGGAAGCATAAAATAGACAATACGACATTGTTTTAAATAGTACAAGTGATCTTCAGATAACGGGAAAATGACTGCAATGCATGAGACTTCATATAGCATCTTCGTTCTTAATACCTGAGAAAACATTGCTAACATGTCAACATAAAGTTGGTGAGTTCATAGGTTTGTTTAAGCAGAAAAGTGTAGTGTTTGTGAATCATAAGATTTCATCCACATATGACAATATAACAGATACAAAGTCATATAAATTGCATTACTATTGTCTAAGCTCATGACACCGAAGCGTTAACATATACCAACAATGAATGAATGCCCTTGCAGGTGTCTAACCTGGGACACCCGTAGTCTGACTCAAATGAAACTATGTTTACTTGACTATTGTCAGTCCAAGACAAACATAGATGTCACTCCCGATAGATCTATCCACAACATTCACGCTTACAAGAATTAACGGTTCATGATAAATCGGGCAGATAGTAACTTGGGTTAATTTGGGACTTAGACCAATCAATAATGAGTAATTGTACTTGTATTCACACATTTGAAATAAGCAATGTTCTCACCCCAAAAGATGATTTAAAATAGTAGAGTAGGGGCTATGAAAACTCATCTTAACGGTTAATCGTTGGAGATTGGAAATGGATTAAGGCACGTCAAATTGCGACTCAGTCAAACACTTAAGTAATTATAACAATTACTGAGTTTACATTCTAAAATTAATGTATGCAGTAAACTATGCAATTGGTCAAAAGGGTATTGTCGTTTAGGTGTTAACGTTTTACGTTTTCAAAGTGTTGATTAAACCGTTGGCTCTAGGGACGACTTTACATTTATAAGTATCTATACAGGAATCTATACTATCACACGTCGCAATTTATACTCACAAGTCCATGTGATTTATATCTAAAGAAAATATAAACATTATTTGTAATTTACTATGGTTATATATATTTCTAATCGCGTTATTTATTTATACCGTAACCGTCAATTGATTTGTGTAATTATCAGTTTTATACCTCACGGTTCGTTCGACCCGCTTAATCGATAAGAATTAATTACCTGTCGCTAATGCCCTTAAGTTTCCATATTGACACATGTAGTCCTCTAATTCTTTAAAATAGTGCTCATCGAATATTTAGATTCTTCATATTTTAGCTTCTATACTCTTCATTATATTTTACGCTTTAAACCAACTAAGCGTTTAAATATCGTAGTGCCAAGGAATTCATATAAAAGCCGTGTCAAATTTGTTTTATACGTTTACGAGTTAAATGTGTTGCTATTATTTCTTGTTTATCCGAAATCGTATACATTTTCTACTTTTCGAGTAAGCCTTGCTCCGTTAACGAGTTTACAAATTTTCTTGAACTTTTGACACGAAACGACCCAAGGACTCGAAACACGCAAGCTAACACTCCCTTCCGTCTAAATTGTTTAAAGTAAAAATACATGTGAGTGGTAGTGTGCATTATTTTTATACCAACAACCCCCCCATGGCCTACCCCTCCTCCCATTTCTGTTTTTCTGTCGTGTGTCCCCATCAGTGGGTTAATGGCCACTGTTGTGGCTTTCTTCCTTCTCTCAAACGCACCCTTAAATGTTACTAGCTAGGTTTTCTTGTTAACTCGTATGGTTCCATGCTATAAGGTTGGTCACGAGATAGAATAAGAGTGGAACTAAGGGTGTGGTCGAGTTATTCGTGACCCATTTGGCTGCAACAGTGGTGGCAACCAGCCGCGAAACCCATGGTTTCCAACAGTGGTGGCAGCACACTGTGTCGCGCTTGGATACAAACATGGTGGCCTTATTGCGACATGTGCCTACGAGGCCTAGGCACGAACCAACAAGCACGATGTGCTCGTTTTTACTAGAGTCTATGTCGCACCAAAGGTGAGCAAATGGCTCATTGCGGTTCGACTTGGGTTACATGGTCACAACCATGTCATAGGTCGGGGCCGCATATCGGAAGGTCTACAATATTTCACTCATAAACCTAGCGTTTGCTTGTCCCTAGTGAGCCGTCGTAGAACATCATGCTCGTGTTTAGTTATTGAAATTTTCCCTTAGTTTCGTTTATTGGTTTTCACGCATGATGCGTTGTTTGCAAAATCTGTTATACATCGTTATTCTATGCATGTTACGACCAAAGTATTTGTATGCGTGTACATATATTAACCATGCATTGGTCGTAGGTCATGAACAAGCCATTTAAAGCCAAGGCTTTCGTTTAGTTTTAGTCAAGATTAGCCGTGCCTTGGTTTTGGTCGCGTGTTAGGCTACAAAGGTAATTGACCTAGCATGATAAATGCTAAGTTATAAAAAAAGAAACTTACGAATGTCCAAGTATTGTTAAATGGGTTGAAACGTGACGATGACGAGGAGCTTGAATCAATCCCTTGGTTAATACTACTCCGAACCCGACGTCTCCTAGCTCGAAAGTCCTCGCTCAAATCGTGTTGCTTAACTCTTGTTTTTCAATATTTAGTTGTGATAGAAGAGCTCGTGGTGCCTCATTTATACGCAAGGTGATTACTAGTTCTCTGAGACCATGCATGTGAGTGATATTATTTACATATACTATTAGTGTATGATACTATTTGTGATGATCACCCTTTTTATAATCCTGTGAAAGAATATATACTATTTGTTGAAATTTGAAATGATATTGAAACGAGACGTAGCAGGTGAATAGTCTCAAAAGGTGTAGGACCTTAGATGTAAGAATGAAATGATGGTGTTAGCTCGTTTATTTTAAATTCCTTTCTACTGATTGACCTAGATAGTATTTTGCGTATATGAGTTTTGAGGAAATGAAACGTCAAATTATATTGTTTGTTTAGGAAAGTCTAAATATTGGCTCATTTATACTTTATTTATTGAAGTATGAACGGGTTCATAAAATAATATAGTCGTGTGACTTTGCTTTGCGCGGTATAAAAATAAAATATGATTTTTATTGTTACGCGATCTCTAAAGTACCCCTTTTTGATCAGTAAACAAAATGACGATTTATGCGCGTTATTATAACTCTTAACTAGCGCAAAATGTTGTATGTCGCTTGAAAGATAACTTTTATTGGAAAGTAATGGTACATTTGAAATGACTTGCGATACATACTTTGCATAAAGGAACAAGAAGTTCTTCATTTTTCCGAGGTGCTACAGAAGATGCTGCTAACAAGGAAAGTGAACAAGACTTGCAAGATGAACTTGAGATGATGGTTACTTAAGAATTGGCTGCTAAAGCTATGGATGATGTTTCAAGACAAGCCTTTGAAGTAGAAAAGAGGATAATTGCATCTCAAAAGAAGGCAGTTCAGGCTACAAGTACTAACAAGCTTAGTACTGATAGGCCATCTGTTAGTACTGATAGGCCATATGTTAGTACTGATAGGCTCTTTGTTAGTACTGATAGGTCTAACACACCATATGTTAGTGCTGCTAGTACTCCCACAGGTGCAAATGCTGGTGAATCATCATTTGTCTATCTTGGAGGAAAAATACCTATTGATGTATCTACTCTCCCTAATGTTGATTTACCCATTGATCCAAATATGCCTGACTTGGAAGATGCTTCTGATACTCTCCCAAATGATGGAATATTCAATGGAGCTTATGATGATGATGAAGATGTGGGTGTAGTGGCTGATTTCAACAACATGGATAACACGATTGCTGTCAGTCCTATTCCCACACTCAGAATTCATAAGGATCATCCAAAAAGACAAATTCTAGGAGATCCTACATCAACAGTTCAAACAAGAGGGAAGATTAAAAAGGCTTTTTTAGCACAACAAGCCTTGGTAAGTTACATTTACAAACAGATCCGAACAAATCACAAGGATCATCAGAACTGTTTGTTTGCATGTTTTCTCTCTCAAGAAGAACCCAAGACTATATCACAAGCTTTACAAGATAAAAGCTGGGTTGAAGCAATGCAAGAAGAATTGCTTCAGTTCAAACTACAAAAGGTTTGGGTACTTGTTGATTTGTCATATGGGAAAAAGGTAATTGGCACAAAGTGGGTCTTCAAGAATAAGAGGGATGAGAGAAGTATTGTTGTGAAATACAAAGCACGGCTTGTAGCACAAGGGTTTAGACAGGAGGAAGGTATAGATTATGATGAGGTTTTTGCACCTGTTGCCAGAATTGAGGCAATTAGGTTATTTTTAGCCTTTGCATCATACATGGGATTTACTGTCTACCAAATGGATGTTAAAAGTGCATTTCTTTATGGCACTATTGAAGAGGAAGTGCATGTTCATCAACCTCCAGGCTTTGTTGATCTTGCTCATCCAAACAAAGTCTATAAAGTGATCAAAGCTCTTTATGGTCTACATCAAGCTCCTAGAGCTTAGTATGAGACACTTTCTTCTTTTTTGATGGAAAATGGTTTCAGAAGAGGTACCATAGACAAAACATTGTTTATCAAGAAGAAAAAGAGTAACATTATGTTAGTCCAAGTGTATGTGGATGACATTATTTTTGGCTCTACTAAGAAGTCTATGTGTATAGAGTTTGAAGAATGTATGCACAAAAGATTCCAGATGAGTTCATGGGTGAAATCACATTCTTTTTAGGACTTCAACTAAAGCAACAACCCGATGAAATCTTTATTGGTCAGGATAAGTATGTAGCTGACATCTTAAAGAAGTTTGATTTTTTGTCCATCAGAACAGCTACTACTCCTATTGAGACTAATAAACTACTGGTCAAGGATGAAGATGGTGTAGATGTAGACGTACATGTCTATAGGTCTTTGATTGGCTCTCTAATGTATTTGACTGCATCAAGGCCAGACATTATGTTTGTTGTTTGTGCCTGTGATAGATTTCAAGTCACTCCAAAAGCCTTACACTTAAATGCAGTGAAAAGGATTTTTAGGTACCTCAAACATCAACCCAAATTAGGTTTATGGTATCCTAGGGATTCACCTTTTGAACTTGAAGCTTACTCATATAGTGATTATGGAGGAGCCAGCCTTGACAAAAAATCAACAACAGGTGGATGTCAATTTCTTGGAAGAAGATATATATCTTGGCAATGCAAGAAGCAGACTATTGTGGCAAATTCTACTACTGAGGCAGAATATGTTGCAGCTGCTAACTGTTGTGGGCAAGTATTATGGATACAGAATCAGATGATGGATTATGGTTTCAATTTCATGAACACCAAAATCCATATTGATAATGAAAGCACTATAAGTGTCATCAAGAATCCTGTTGCTCATTCAAGGACCAAGCATATTGAGATTCGTTTCCATTTTATAAGAAATTATTATGAGAAGAGACTGATAGAGGTTATCAAGATTCACATAGATTCTAATGTTGCAGACCTTCTCACCAAAGGATTTGATGTCACAAGATTTAACTTTTTGGTGGTTAGCATTGGAATGTTAAATCGGTAGCTACATTTAAGGGGAGGTTAAAATTGTAAAGGTTGTAAAGTGTAGTAAGTACTTCTAGTTAAAATTAATACTGCTAGAGTATTAATACTGGTAGTTAGGAAATAGTTAGTTCTAGTTAATGATATATTGTAACATTTTTCTTGTTTTTGACTAACTATTTCAAGATAAGAATGGATTTGAGGATGGATAGAAGCTGTGCTGCCAATTCTACTCATATATGGTCTGTAAGTACTAAGTACTAGAGTTAATTCTGGTAGTCTATAAGTTAATTCTGGAAGACTATATTAGTACTGGTAGGCTAATGTTAAGTCTGGTAGATGACCGTTGGTGCTGGTGAGGGAAAATTGATTTTTCTTATTTAAATATTACCGTTAGAGATTTTTACGGCGCATACTTCTAAGATAGGTTTTCTATTTGGATAATTACTGCACTTTATTCTATAAAATATCTTTCTTTGCTCTAAAGAAACTTCTTTTACAGTCGGTCCAATAAGAAACCTTGTTATTCATCGATACAAACTCAATTCTCTCTCTCTACCAGTACTTAGTAATTCACTCGTATCAAACCCAGCACTAGAATTTGAATTCTTACGACTTTTGTTCATCAACGTGTTCATATGGCCAATCTAAAGTACTCAGACAAGCATAATATGGTAGCTTTCCTGAAGAAACCAAATGAAAGTGTTGGTTTCACTGAGGTAGTGGATTTTCTTAAAGGTACATCTCTCAGGTATGCCTTAACTCATAATCCTACTATCTATGACTCCCTAGTCAAACAGTTCTGGCAAACTGCCACAGTCAGAACACTTGCTAATGAGACTCAACAATTAGTAGCATCTATAGACTTTAAAGAGTATACTATTACTGAGGCACCTGTTAGAAGTAAACTTCAATTGGCAGATGCAACAGGAATACATAATCTATCTGATGCTGAAATATATGTTGGATTAGCCACATTGGGGTATGTTACTGAGGGTAAATTAACTTTTTGGAAAAAGAATTTTTCACCCCAATGGAAATTTTTAATCCATCATATTTTATACTGCTTAAGCTCTAAGTCTGGTGGATGGTATCAATTTGGTAGTACTGTTTCTATTGCATTAATCTGACTATCTAGTAATAGGGTTTATAATTTTTCTAGAATGATTTTTGATGGAATGGTTCATAACTTGGAGAGTAATACAAAAATTTTAATGTATCCAAGATTTTTACAAATTATTTTGGACATTAATACTGAATATAAAGGAAAGTATTTAGCCCCAACTTTGACCAAAAAGCTTTTTGCAAACATGAAAAGGGGTTATGCAGGGGATTTTGTACCATTGCTGCCTGCTATGTTGGCAGGTGCAACTATGGATCAAGGTGACGAATCAGCACAACCAGCTGAACCCAATCACACACCTGTTGATCCACTACCATCCACATCCCTACCACCTTTTCCATCACCACCTCTTCAATCACCACCTCACTCACCTCTTTAATCACCACCTCACTCACCACTTCAATCACTACCTCACTCACCACTTCAATCACTACCTCGCTCACCACTTCAATCACTACCTTACACACCACCTCATTACTCATCACCTAGGTCCTATGAAGCACCTCTCCCTAAAGGTAACACATCAGGAAGTGCTGAGGCCAGTATACAACTCAAGGAATTGATGGTACTTGTACCTAACTTGTTGACCAGGGTTACTAGTTTGGAGAAAGAGTTGAAGGAAACCAAACAGACACTAGGGAATGTTGTGCTTAAATTGGTAAAGAAGGTGAAATCTCTATAAATAGCTTTGAAGAGGAAATCCAAGAAGGTAATTGTGTCAGCATCAGAGGGGAGGATAATTCAGGATGTTGACGATGATCCTCTAGTCTCTTTGTTTAGAGAATCCATGAAAGAGAAGTCAACAGATTTTGTTACTCCTACAAAAGCTTCAGGGGAGGCTAAAGAAGAAGAAATTAGTCCTACAATCTTGGAGGCAGCTAAAACTTTGTCAAAAGTTACTTCTCAAAGTGTTAGCAAAGCAAAGTCGACTGATAAGGGCAAGAGATATAGGAGGAGAGCAAGGTCAATGGCTAAAAACATTAATACTGATTGGATGCTAAGGATGAGATTAATACTGGTAGAGTTGAGATTAATACTGGTATTGAAGATGTTAATACTGGTAGAGTTGAGAAGAATTCTGGTATTGAAGACGTTAATACTGGTAGTACTAAAGTTGATACTGGTAGAACATCAATTAGTACTTCTAGTATAATTCTTTCTCCTAAAAAGGGTCAAAGGGAAGGAAAAGCTTAGATGGTTGAAGAGGATATCCAGGCTACTCATAAGACTAAAGAACAAATAAGACAAGAAGAAGCTGGACTGGAAGAGGCTATAAGATTGCAAGCTCAAATGGATGAAGAAGTTTCAAAACAGATTCATTTAGATAAGATGGTAGCCAAAAGAGTACAGGAAGAACAAGATAGTCAAGCAACAACTGAAAAGAATGAAGAAGTTCAAGAAGCTGCTATTCTATACTGAAGAAGATTGGGACACCATTAGGCAAAACTAGAAGCTAATACAGAGGTAGTCAAGAGTCTCTAGGGAGAAAGTATAAGCAATGATGATTTTGCAAAAAGAATGGTGGAAATGCATAAATAAAAGAAGAAGTTCTATGCGAACAAATAAGGCTAAAGCAAAAAGGAGTAAGCCACTGACACAAGCACAACAAAGGAGTAAATGAGAACCTTCATAAAGAATTAGAGCTCATGGAAATTTTCTCAATTGAAGAAGCTTTCTTTTGAAGAGTTTAAGACTAAATTTGAAAGCTGATAGAAGAGGATTGAAAGCTTTGTGCCCTATGGAAACTGAAGCCAGAGTGAAAAGACATAGATTACAGCATAAACAAGGAAACTATTAAGAGAAACAGAAGAATTGACAAAGAGGATGCTTCAATCACAAAGGGAAAAGATGAACTTGTAAAGGAAGAAGAAGCTGAAGTGCTAGTTAAGAAAACAGGAATGAAAAGGAAGCAAAAGGCAAGAAAGGGAATAAATATTGCCCAGACTACACAAGATGAGTTTAACAATGAAAGAGAAGCATTTGTGAAAGATAAAGTCAAAGATGCTTCATCAGAATCAGAGATTGGAGTAGATGCTATTCCAACTGCTACAAAACCTCCTACTATTGTTAATTGGAAGATCATTTTTAATCAATTCAAAAGGCTGCTATCAGATCATAAAAAGAGATGGTCCTGAAAAAATTTTATATAGTGTTTAGCCATACTTAAAGACTTTTCAAGAGACGATCTTATAGAGTTGTACAAAATTGGTGATAAAGAAGTATGAGGCAAATAGACCTGAAGAGATGTATGACAGAGTCTTTGGGGTGATCTCAAGACCATGTTTGATCCACCTCTTGAGTGAATGATGCAATATGAGAGTTTGCCACTTCACCAGAAGATAATTAATGGAGGTACTAACCTACTTGAAACAGATACATTGCTAACATTGGATGCATCTACTATATATATGTTAGCAGATAGAAAATATCCTTTGTCAAAAGATGCTTGCCAAGTAATGCTCAAGATGAAGCTTCTAGATGGAACAATGGATGAAGTTTGTTATCAACTCCTGAAGAAAATTGAGAAGCAAGCTGGGATAAGAAAGTGATGAGTCTCTCAGTAGCAGTGAGCATATTTTTTTTTGAAACTATTGACTCTATGATGGGAAATTGGGAAGGATTGTTTTAATATGGGTTTTAATCATCACACAACAATGGTCCATCATTCACCATGTCTAACAAACATCAAGAACTGGCTAGTCCAAGGCAAACGACACTTCTTAAATCCGTTGATTTCTTGAAACTTTGTGTGAAATGACTTGATGTTGATCTTGGTTCATGAAATATAAAAGTGAGTAAAATAAAGAGTTAGAGAGATATAACCAGGACACAAGTATTTATAGTGGTTCAGCTACAAGGACACCTTCCTTGCCCTACTCCACTCCCCGAGTAACCTACTCGAGAGTTTGTTAAACACTAGTTACCAATCTCCTTTTTGACTGGCAGAGAAGCCTCACAATGATGGATACACCTCTTTAATAATACAAAGCTAAATAACGGATTCTTCATATGGTAGAATCGAACAACCACAACTATACTTGATATACAAATGATGAATGGACTAACAACTACAAAGTAATAGTCAAGACTCAGTAATATGATCTTGCTGGAGTCATGGAGATTGAATGCAATGTACTTGGTACTTGATTGTCTCAGATGAATGCTTGGTAATTTCTTCTTTGAAGTAAATTACCTACAAGAAGCTAAGAAAGATTATGCAAGAAATAAAGAGAAAGATCAGTAGATAAGAGAGTATTTCTTAGTGAGAATATGTGAGAAAACATGAGAAATTTCTTGGTATTGATAGCCAAAAAGAGTACTGTAGCCTGGTTCCGCCGGTGCAATTGGCGAATGGAACCGGCAGCCAAGACCAATGGAACCGGCCTACAGTAACTAAATCCAAATTTTGATTCTTAAGATCTTGAAAAATCTTGTGTAATCTTGTAAGATTACCCTTGGATTTGCTGCATTTGATTAGGTCACGCATGATGTAATTAGAGTGGAAATTAGAAAACATTTTTGTGTATAGTTTTGGTTAACATAAAATAATGTATACACATTTTTATGTCACTTTGATTTTGTGAAAACTTGTGTTTTAGAGAAGGTTTTAGCATAATGTTACTTCAAGTTTTGTCATCAATAAAACAACAAAGATCACTAAATAGAAATAAACGTTTTTGCCGGTTTATTTGTATTAAAAATCTCCCCCTTTTTGTTGATGACAAAACCTAAAGTTTAAAGTTGATTAAAAGCTGGTTATTACTGAATTTTAGTTATTTTTAATCAATTGGTCTCTTCTCCCCCTTTTTGTCAAACAAAAAGATAGAATGGGTTAGTCCATATTTCCCGAGAAATGGTAAACTCCCCCTTGAGTGGTGCATAGAGATCTACAAAAAATGAGTAGGTTAAATAGAATGGGACATACTCTCTCTTGCTTTGTGAGTACCTACAAAGAAAAGTTAGACAACCAAAAGCTAAAAGCGTCTTCTGTAGTACCGGCTAGCCGGTGCTGTTCCTGGAAAGGAACCGGCCTGTTATCGAACAGAACCAACTGACTAAAAAAGTCAATGTCTACGAATTTTAAACAAGAAAAATGGTCATATGACAACAATAAAGAACATTTATTTAGGATAATGAAACATTAAAGACATTACATTAAAACAACAAAGAGCAAGAGATTCTTAACGAATCAACTGTTTTATTCTAATATTCTAGGCCTATTTCTAGTAATTGGCCTACAGTAACCAAATCTGAATTTTGATTCTCAAGATCTTGAAAAATCTTGTGTAATCTTGTGAGATTACCCTTGGATTTGCTGCATTTGATTAGGTCATGCATGATGTAATTAGAGGGGAAATTAGAAAACATTTTTGTGTATAGTTTTGGTTAACATAAAATAATGTATACACATTTTTATGTCACTTTGATTTTGTGAAAACTTGTGTTTTAGAGAAGGTTTTAGCATAATGTTACTTCAAGTTTTGTCATCAATAAAACAACGAAGATCGCTAAATAGAAATAAACGTTTTTGCCGGTTTATTTGTATTAACAATCTCCCCCTTTTTGTTGATGACAAAACCCAAAGTTTAAAGATGATTAAAAGCTGGTTATTACTGAATTTTAGTTAATTTTAATCAATTGGTCTCTTCTCCCCCTTTTTGTCGAAACAAAAAGATGGAATGGGTTAGTCCATATTTCCCGAGAAATGGTAAACTCCCCCTTGAGAGGTGCATAGAGATCTGCAAAAATGAGTAGGTTAAATAGAATGGGACATACTCCCCCTTGCTTTGTGAGTACCTACAAAGAAAAGTTAGACAACCAAAAGCTAAAAGTGTCTTCTGTAGTACCGGCTAGCCGGTGCTGTTCCTGGAAAGGAACCGGCCTGTTATCGGACAGAACCGGCTGACTAAAAAAGTCAATGTCTACGAATTTTAAACAAGAAAAATGGTCATATGACAACAATAAAGAACATTTATTTAGGATAATGAAACATTAAAGACATTACATTAAAACAACAAAGAGCAAGAGATTCTTAACGAATCAACTATTTTATTCTAATATTCTAGGCCTATTTCTAGTAATTGTGCGTAAGAACATTTAGGCGGTCGAGAATGTGGTTGAGAATGAATCTCACTTCTCCTTGGAAGTTGTCGACGACGGCTTGAGTTCATTGGCAATGTTCATAAAACATTTCATGAGTAAGCATGGGAAAAGGATTGTTAGATCCTAATGGCGGAAGTGGTGGGAGGTTTGACGGTAGATTTGGTGAACATTGCGATGGAAAAGGTGGGATAGGTGGTTCCATGTCTAGAGTAAGAGAGGAAAAAGATGAATCAATGGGTGGAGTGGGTGGTGGTTCATAGCTAGACGCTTAATGGTGTCAAATGATGGACGAGGAGGTGGAGGATTAGTTGTTGCGGGTGGAAGATCCTCAAGAGAGTCGAGAAAGGCTTAAGGAGAGGTAGGTGGAATAGAGAACAATAGTTCGATTGGGTCAAGATTGATAGCTAGAGGGGATGTGAGTTTGGAAGGTTGAGTTGGTGTCGAAGGTGGCGAAGTTAATGGTGGAGGTGTTGACTTAGGAGAAAGCAAGAGATTGTTATTGTTGCTAGTTGGTGATAGTTGTGGAATAGAAGTTTTAGAAGTTGGAGTAGTTGGTGGAGGTCCCAAAACATAGTCCGATAGAGGTGAGAGAGGTTGGTAGGGAGGTGATGATGTCCTTGGATTGTTGAAGCAACAAGGTCTAACACTTATTCGGGTGGTCCTTTTTAGATTAGTTTTGTTTTCTTTAGGCATTGTTGGAGAAGGATGATGAGAAAAAAAGACTCTATTTATAGATGAAGATGAGAGTTGATTTAATGCATTACTTGTTGGTTTAGACATAAAACAATGATTAGAAGATGCATAATGTCAACTTCTAATATTTAGGAGCTGATTGATGTGACAAGGAGGGAAGATTTGAAATGGATTTCTGAAATTCGTATTTAGTATGAATTATACTGACCAGGCGGTTCTACCGGTGCTATTCAACGAAGGGCACCGGCTTGAAAATCAAATTGCACTGCCGACCTGAAAGAATTTTGAAGAATAAATTTTTATGATATGTTGGAGGTGCGGTTTTTCTTAACTCAAAAGTGAAAAATTAGTTTTATAAGAAAAACCATAAGCCTCCTTTTAATATAGCTACAATTAAACGTGTTTGAAATGACATATTGACCATGTGTTTCGTTGAATATGTTCAAGTAGCATAAAAAAAACTTTTATTTGTATTAATCAATAGAAAATGTTTTGACTCAAAAAGATTGTTGTTATTAAGCGTTAGGTTCCATGAGGCCAAGTCCTAGTCTGAGAAGGTTGAAAGGTTCTCTTTTAAGAGGTTTGGTTAAGATGTCGGCAATGTTATCTTCGGACTCATTTTCTCTATAGTGATGTTTCCTTTTTAGACATTGTCACGAAGAAAGTGGTGACGAATTTCTATATGTTTGGTTCGAGAGTGAAGAACGGGATTTTTACTTAGGTCAATTGCTCCTTTGTTGTCGCAAAGAACAAGTATGTCATCTAATTGTATATCATAATCTACTAAAGCTTGTTTCATTCATAAGGCTTGTTGGAAAGCTTTTTCGGCGGATACATATTATGCTTCGGTGGTTGAGATGGCTAAGGCAGTTTGTTTCTTGGAGAACCATGAGGTGAGACAACAACCCATGAATGTACATACACCACTAGTACTTTTGTGATCGATGTAGTCTCCCGCATGGTCGGAATTGGCGTAGACGATGGTTTCTAAGCCGATTCCTTTGGGATACCATAAGCCTAGATAGGATGTACCTTTGATGTATCGAAAGATTCATTTCACGGCTTTAAGGTGGGAAGTATTTGGTGCTTCTTGAAAACGGGCGCAAAGACAAACGCTAAACATGATTTCCGGGCGACTGGCCGTCAGGTAGAGTAAACTGCCAATCATGCCATGATATTTTGTGTCGTCAATGGGTTCACCGTCTTCGTCGCTGGTGAGTTTGGTTTCGGATGACATGGGAGTTTTGATTGGTTTGGAGTCTTCAAGACCAAATTTTTTAAGCATTTCTTTGACATATTTAGATTGATTAAAGAAGATTCCATCTTCGAGTTGTTTAATTTGTAGACCAAGGAAGAAATTCAATTCACCCATCATGCTCATCTCAAACTCATCATGCATGATTTTTCAGAAATCGTCGCAAAGCTCTTGACAAGTTGATCCGAAGATGATGTCATCCACATAGATTTGGACAATGATGATATGTAAGTTTCGCTTCTTAGTAAATAAAGTGTTATCTACTAATCCCATGGTATACAAGTGATCTAAGAGAAAGGCTTTAAGTCTATTATACCAAGTTTTGGGTACTTGTTTGAGACCATAAAGAGCCTTTTTGAGTTTGAAAACGTGGTTGGGTTTTTCAAAATCAACGAATCTAGTAGGTTGAGCAACATAGACTTCTTCGTTTATAAAACCATTTAAAAAGGCACTTTTGACATCCATTTGAAAGAGTTTGAAGTCATGAGCACAAGCATACGCAAGAAGAATTCTTATAGATTCTAATCTTGCCATGGGGCATAGGTTTCATCGAAATCTATTCCTTCCTGTTGATTGTATCCTTGTGCAACAAGTCTCGCTTTATTTCTAGATACAATACCATTTTCGTCAAGTTTGTTTTTAAAGACCCATTTTGTACCTATGATGGTTTGGTTTTTAGGAGGGGGAACGAGGCTCCAAACATCATTTGTTTTAAATTGATTTAGTTCTTCTTGCATAGCCATAGTCTAACTTTTATCTTGTATGGCTTCCTTAATATTTTTTAGGTTCTACGAAAGATACGAAACAAAAGAAGTTGCTTTGATTTTGAACTTGAGATATTAGGGTTCTTTCATTAAGATTTCATATGATGATTCCTAGGGGATGATCTTTAGAGCTTTTAACATTTGATATTTCTTTGTTTAATGGTTCACTTTCCTTGATTTCTAAGTCTTTATCTTGGTTTTCTATGATATCATTTTCAAGAATATCATCATTTGCTAATGGTGATGATTTAGGAGGGGGGTTTCATCAAACTTAACATTGATAGATTCTTCTACTTTCATGGTTTCTTTATTTAGAACTATGTAAGCTTTGCTATTGGGAGAACATCCTAGAAATACACCTTTGGTTGATAATTTGCTGAAGCGAACTAAATGGAAGCGAAATAAATGTTTTAGAAATTGACAACGATGTTTAAATAGTAGATAATAGCGTTTCTTGAAAATCAGCTCAATGCATAGCGACACCAAATAGCAAGCAAAGACATCCACAGCTAAGCACCTAAGAAAAACATGCTAAAACGATCGACATAAAGTTGAGTGAATTCATAGGTTTGAATTTAATATTAAAAGTGGACCACAGTTCCCAGTACGCACGTAGGACAGTTATACAGGATAATACTTCACAAAAAAGAATGTATTTACTGTTGCACTAAGCTCATGACACTGAAGCTCAATTTAAAAGGAGGCATTTTATATGCCAAATAGTATTCCACGCCCTAAAGGTAACTGACCAAGATCACCTATTGACATTCCGACATGGTATATATCCGTTTGTTCGAGACCTCCGAATCTAGTAAGCACTACTTACCCGGATAGGGATAATTACTCCCAATAGATCTATTTACAACATTCGCGCTTACTTAACCAGTATGGTCAGTTAAGCAATTGACGGTTCATGATAATTCGGGCATTAGTGGTCTATTCGCTACTTAGGCAACACGTAATCAGGAAAAGGAAATGTAAAGTAACTGTGTCCATAGTTTGAAAACAAGCAATGTTTCTTACCCTAAAATAGTAAAGTAAAAGTAGTAAAACATGGGGCTATGAACTCACCTTAGCAAAATGAGCAAACGATAATCATGCAAGTAAAATGTGATATAGACTATATAATGCGACAAATGGAATGATAACGAGTCTCAGTAACACGGGAAAGTATGGCCAAGAGAATTGCACAATATTTTCATCACCAAAAATACTATTCAATGCCGTGTTGTTTGCTTTAGTTTGTTTAACAAAACATGATGAAATGAAATCATATAGTTCTTCGTTAAGTTTCGGCGTTTAACCAAAAATTACTATTTTTAGAAAGTTTCTATTTTAGGAAAGTTTTTAGTTTCGGGACGTTAATACCGTCCCCTACATTTGTTAAGTTTCCATAATTCGAAACGCACTAACGAGCCTTACTCCTTTGTCTGTTTCGCTAAATTCTTACCAAACTTACTATTTTTAGTAACTTCTCGCTTTTCCCAAAATATGTTAACAGCGTCTTTAAATGATACTAATCAATAGGTATGTGTTACTATATGTTTTGCTAGTGTTTAGAAAGTTCAAAAATGTCCGAAAGTGTGCGAAAACTTATTTTACTATTCACATCAGCACACTATTCATCCGGTTTTGCCAAAAAATGTTTCAAGTTTCATTTGGCTATAACTTGGTCGTTTTAAGTCTAATTTTAATGTGCGATATATGAAAAACTATCTAATCGAAACGAGCTCTTCAAAAACTATCTTTACGCCTAATGGAAACATTTTTTGGTCGACCAAAACCTCAAAACAAATTTGGGACAGCAAGCACTTTTTGTCGAAAACGCAACCAAAATCCACCCAAACTTCATAATAGTGCCTAATCTAGCCTAATCTCTATTCACAACTAAACCACAACGAAACCACACTTAAAACTAACCTAATCCCATTGTTTCTAATGTTGCAACTCTCTTCCCACTCTCATCTCACCAAGAACATAATATTTAACTAGGGAAATAAATGATACACCATTATTTATAAAATCTTGTTTTATATCCTTTAAAAATTTAAAACACAACATATGGGTGCATGGATCTTGAACATATATGAAGAACATAATTAAAACCACAAAGAAAGATTTAAGATACTTACAAAAATGATAAACAAGAAGCAACAACACAAGATCTATACCCAAAATCACTAGATCTTGAAATACCCCAAATAATAATCAAACCTTAATTTGTAGATCTTGAATAAAACTCTTAAATCAAAGAACCAATACTTGCAAACACCTTAGGTAAACTTAGAAATGAACTTAGAATGCTTGGATCTTGATAGAAATGAAAATTATGGAATGTATATGTATGTGTGTATGTGCCGTGGCTAAGAGGATGGAAAAAGAGAGAAGAAATTTTGTTGGTGGCTTGAAAATGATAATGGAACCATAAGTATTGATATGTGTTGGTATTTATAGGCCAAGAGCTAGGGTTTTGAGTCACTACTTGATCAAGTAAGCAACCAACACACACCAAGAGTGTGTGTATGTGTGGTTCGATCGAACCATGGTTACAAGGACCATGTGGTTCAAAATTTTGGTCCATGGTTCATATTATGTCTCAAATTTGAATTTCCAAGTCAAAGGGTGGTGCATAAGTCCAAATGATCACATGTACAAGTCCTCCATAAGGATATGTGCATGAGAATGACTTCTTCATATGTCACTTTCATGCACACATGCATGAATATTTCAAAAGATGCTCTTGTATTTAATTTCAAGATTCATGGTGCATTTGGTTTAGGTTTAGGCGTCTAATATAAGGAGGGGGAGGGATATGAATGAAATTTTTGGCTTAACAATATGAGATGGACGATAACTAAAGTTTACACGAAAAGATTTCGAGTTTCCGAGGTTCCGTTAGGTCAAAAACGCGAAAAACGCAATTTAAACGTTAAAGCGTAAAAATAAATATCGGGAGTGATCGTAAACTACGAAACACTTAGAAAAGATAAAATAACTCATATAATATCTAAACTAATGAATATCTGATTCTGGAACATGTCCGGTAACGTTTTTCAGATTTACGCGGGTTTACTTCCCGGTAAACCGCCAGATTCAAACGTAACGTATAAAAGTCAAAAATAATTGTCGGAAAAGTTTAAAATATTGACCGGAAATTCTCGGGGTGTGACATTCTTCCCCCGTTAAAGAAGCTTTGTCCTCAAAGCTTAAGACGTGGACGAAGGATTAGCGAAAAGATGAGGGTACTTTTTCTTCATTTGGTCCTCGCGCTCCCAAGTAAACTCGGGCCCTCGTCTCGAATTCCATCGGACCTTCACGATTGGAATGCGGCTTTGCTTCAGCCGTTTAACTTCTCGATCCATAATTTCAACTGGTTCTTCAATGAAATGGAGCTTGTCATCAATCTGGATCTCATCCAACGGAATAGCTAGGGGTTCGTCTACGAAACACTTCTTCAGATTGGAAACATGAAAAGTACTATGAACTCGGCTTAACTGCTCTGGAAGTTCAAGTCGATAAGCAAGCGTTCCCACTTTAGCAATAATCCTAAAAGGTCCTATATAACGAGGGTTCAGCTTCCCCCGTTTGCCGAAACGTATCACCCCTTTCCATGGCGACACTTTCAACATGACCTTGTCTCCAACCTCAAATTCTAATGGCTTACGCCTCCTATCGGCATAGCTCTTCTGCCTATCTCGGGCAGCTTGAATTCTCTTTTTGATTTGAATGATCTTCTCAGTTGTTTCATGAACAATTTCCGGACCAGTGAGCTGAGCGTCTCCAACCTCAGCCCAACAAATAGGCGATCTACATTTTCGGCCGTAGAGAGCTTCAAACGGTGCAGCCTTGATACTAGTGTGATAACTGTTGTTGTAAGAAAACTCCACCAAAGGTAGGTGTCTATCCCAACCTTTCCCAAAATCCATCACACAAGCACGTAGCATGTCCTCCAAGGTTTGGATGGTTCTCTCACTTTGACCATCAGTCTGTGGATGGTAAGCCGTACTCATATCCAATTGAGTACCTAGGGCTTTGTTCAGTGATCTCTATAAATGAGATGCAAATTTACTGTCCGATTAGAAATGATACGAAACTGACACTCCAGCCTCGAACTACTCCTTCCAAGTATTTCTCGTAAACTGCTCCATTGGTTCAGTCTCCATTCCTTGGGAAGAAATGAGCAGAATTTGTGAGTCGGGTAACCATTTACCCAAATTGTATCTTATGCCAGTTGATGTATTTTTGGGTAACTGTAGTTAGAAATATATAGTAATGTTCGCACCACTCCATACTGGGATCACGGGTTGAACCAACAAACCGGATGGTTTTTGGTATTCGGCCTTGACTTTGGCACAGGTCAAACATTTACTAACGTAGGTGGCAATCTCAGCCTTCATATTCGGTCACCAATACAGCTTCTTTATATCTTGGTACATCTTGTCCGATCCATGATGTACTGAATACTTTGACTTATGCGACTCATGCATAATCAGTTCCCTTAAATTACCTCGACAGGGTATCCAACTTCTCCCATTTAAGCACAATGTTCCGTCAGCACGTGTCTCTAGCTTCTTAATCATACCACACAGATCTTTTGTTCCATAATTCTCCTCCTTTCTCGCCTCAACCTGAGCTTCTAAGATCTGCACAGGGAGGTTCAAACTAATCGTCAAAACTAAAGCTCGAACTCGTAGTGGTTTAAGTCGTTCCTTTTGGCTCAAGGTATCCGCCACCCACCACGTTCCTTTTCCTGGATGATAACGTATCTCGCAGTCGTAATCACTCAACAACTCTAACCATCTACGTTGTCTCATGTTTAACTCTTTCTGATCTAGAATATGTTGCAAACTCTTGTGATTAGTGAACACAATGCATTTCGTGCCGTACAAATAATGTCTCCACATTTTAAGAGCAAACACTACAACTCCAAGCTCTAAGTCATGTGTAGTGTAATTCTTCTCATGAATCTTAAGTTGGCGTGACGCGTAGGCTATGACCTTATCCCTTTGCATTAAAACTACGCCCAATCCTTTACGAGAAGCATCACAGTAAACCACGAAGTTTTCACTACCTTTGGGTAAAACCAAAATCGGTGCACTACACAACTTCTACTTCAACGGTTGAAATGCAGCTTCTGACTTTTCACTCCAATCAAACTTTACGTTCTTTTGAGTCAGCTTCGTCATAGGCTTGGCAATTTTTAAGAAACCTTCTTTATAAACATTTTTTTATTTAGTTGACAGAAAACAGAAGAAAAAACATCATTTGAAGAAAAAAAGATATCATGCTAAGACTATGTGATATGTCACATGAATCTTGAATCAATCATATCAACATGTAAGATTGAGAGAATGAGAGCAAGTGAAGGGAAAATACAAATATTATTATGGAGGGAAAATTAAGAGTTGGTTACAAGAGCATCCCCCTCTAATGAAGATTAGAGGGCTATTTATAGGCAATGGGAGGGAGGCTTCCTTTCCTTATTTTCCTAACTTGTCAATACTAGTCCCTAGACTTTGGTTATTATGCTATTTCTTACTTAAAGCATAATAAACCTTATTACAAGCTATATTAAACTAAACAAAATAAAGTCTAATAACAAAATATAATAAAACCACATAATCAACACTTTTCCATAAACCTAACAATACTCCTTACTTGCAAATCAATTCAGTTGTCCACAATTGGATCAGGAGGATTTAGAACAGCTTGATGAGTTTGATTTAGAAGAAATGGACTTGAAATGGCAGGTAGCCATGATCTCCATAAGAATGAAAAAGTTCTACAAAAAGACATGTAGAAAGCTACAATTTGATGCCAAGGAACCAGTTAGTTTTGACAAAACCAAAGTCGAGTGCTATAGTTGTCACAAGATAAGGCATTTTGCTAGAGAGTGCAGATCCAAGGGGAATCAAGATAGTAGGAGGAGAGAAAATTGGAACACTAGGAATAAGGATAAAGAAAATGGGAGAAGATCTAGTAAACAGGAGGATTCTAAAGCTTTGGTGACTCTTGATGGAGAAGGTGTTGATTGGACCAGTCACTCTGAAGATGAACAAGAGAACTATGCTTTGATGGCCTGCAGCAGTTCAGGCTCAGACGCAGAGGTAACTTCTTGTTC
>BQNB010031722.1:0-50574 GCA_026074375.1 Tanacetum coccineum | reverse complement strand
TTAATATTTATAAAAACCTTTCGTTATGTTCGTTGTTTTGATATATATAACCAAACGAACCCTCGTTGTTTCCTCGTTGTTCCGCTAAACCAAACACGTCCTTCGCTTCTCTCTCTTAAACCAAACACCCCCGTTTGGCATAAACTGCCAAACCAAACACCCCCGTTTGGCATAAACTGCCAAACCAAACACCCCCGTTTGGCATAAACTGCCAAACCAAACACCCCCGTTTGGCATAAACTGCCAAACCAAACACCCCTTTATGCAAACCCGTTAAGCCAAACGCACCCTAATCTGATACAAACCAACCCGCACCCTCGTATGGCGGCTGACCCGAATCCCAACCCCCCGGCTGGTCCTGGCTGTCAATCCGGCTGTGCCCATGCGGATGTGAACCCAACCCACTGTTCCAACAGCCAAACCCCACGCACCCTTTTGTTTTATAACTAAACAAACCCTCACCCCTTTGTTGCAAACCACAACAACCCGACACATCCCCGTGGCTGTGGACCCGCAACCCAACGCGACAATCCCTCCCCTCAGCTGTCCCAACCCGACGCAAACCACCGCGGCTGCTGCCCCAACCAACGCACCCTACACGGTGTACTAAACACCAAACACACCCTGTCGCGTGGTGGTCACAGCCAAACGCACCCCTAATTGGTGAAACAATAAACCAAACGAATACCCCGGTTGCTATACCCATCCCGCACACCCGGCTGTCCCGCATCCCGACCCGAACCAAACGCACCCTAATGCTATGCTACGGCCAAACGCCCCTATTTCATAAACAAAACCAAACGAACCCTTTGCGGCTGTAAAAACCATAACCCAGCCCGACCCGGCTGTGAACCCACGACAAACGAACCCCCATGGTACCACCCCTCATGGCTGTTATATACAACCACCACACGCACCCTCTAGTGGCGGCTGTGGTGGTGGTGTATAATGACGTGAGGGTGGCGGTGTTGGGGATGCCATGGGGAGGCAGTGGTCGTGGTGATGGTGATGGTGTAGATAGTGGTGTCGATGTGGTGGGCTGCCGTGGTGCTATGGTGGCGCGTGGGGGAGAGTGAGGTATCGGGTTGGTTAGATCGGCTCACGAGGAGCATTCTTGAAGTCGCCGGAAAAATCTCGCCGGAAAACTTTTCCGGCGGTGGAGCAGTGGTGGCGGCGGTGGCCGGAGGTGGTGGCCGGCCGCCGGTGGGTATGAGAGGGAGAGAGAGATACTTGGAGAGTGTGTGTTTATTTAGAGATGGAAATGAGGTGAAATGTATATAAATTATATATATAGTAAAACTTTAAATCCCAATGACAAGTGCTAGATACTCGAGGGACCAAATATGTAACTTTTTCATATACTTTTTGATAAAAGCAGTTCGAGACTCGTTTGAAGGACTTAACGGATGATTCAACTCTTGAAACTTGCGTCATTGTTTTCCGAATCATTTTTCTGATAAAAATGAGTATTTACTTGATAATGTTTCATAAATATTTTATAATATTTAATAAAATATCCGTTATTCATTTTGTGAACCGGTTTCGTTTCGTCCGAAATAAAAATGGATTTCAACTTGAGTATTCGCGTTATCAACAACGGTTTTAATTAAAAATGATGACTAATTTATTTAATATTTTTATTAAATAAATACTGATAATTAAAAACAAATTTAATTGTTTTTGTGTGTCCGCGTTGTATATTGTTCGAATAATGTTTGCGGTGCTGTTTTAGCCCTTTTCGGCTCGTTTCCAGGTCTCGGGCAAAACTGAAAAGTTGTCAGGAATGTCGTTTCACATCGAATTGCTTTAGGGTCCGAGACGTGAAAACGTGATTTAGATGGTTGTTCTTGTAAGTCAAGCCAGACCTAAAAGTCAAAGGGGTAAAATAGTTATCTTAAAAATCCGAAAATTCTCGGATGTTACAATGCTAACACTCGAGGATCATGCATATAGCTAACATCTAACAAATACAACGTTACAAGGTTCGTAAACTATAAATGACCATCATTTCCAATGCTAACACTATCGTTCTTAAGTTCCTTAATACCAAGGGTTAAAGGAGTGTTTATCTTACAATAGTTTATAACCATATTGTGAACTAACCTTTTGACAATTTCTCATAAATCTTCAAACGACATTCCCTCGATGTTAACATCAATTATTTGTTTAAATCTCCTTGGACATACTTGAGAGTTGATAGGACCAACAATGAATATCCCACCATGGTGTTGGTTGACAGTAAACACATACTCTATCATTGCAAAGAATTGGTGTTTTCAAAAAAGTTTAAAATTATATAAATTAACCGAGAATATGAATTATAACAACATAAAGGAAAGCATTTATATCAATACCTAAATAAATCTTCGACTATATTGTACGAAATTGAAGTTATGAAAATATTAGGGTTCCACACAATTAGGGAAAAAGGTCAAAGTGTTAGATGAAACGAGTTACGTGATAAAGTTTTTTGACGTGGGAGTATTTATATGGGGGGCAAAGGTTGAGAATGTCAAACGCCTAATCACCGATCAATGTCATCAAGTTACAAAACAAAAAAGAGAAAATTAATAATGACGCGTCAATGTTTTATGAGTTCAACCAGTATCAAGCGAACAATTTAGTGTTATTGGAACGAATATGAAAGTTATGTTTGCTAGATAGTATAGTTAAAAAATTGGTTATCTAACTCATGAAAATTTAAAAGTTCGTGGTTATTCAATGGAGAGCTAGACATATTGAAAGATAGACATGTCATGTATATTATCCGCAAGCTTCCAAGAGATTGTGTGCCTTTAATAGTTTTTCATAACGTTAACTTCCTCATGTGTTTTGATTAATTCTTGAATTCAAAAAGCTTAAAAATGGGTAAAGACTTGAAAAAGTTTATGGGTTTTGGGTTTAGAAGCGTTATTATGAGTGATTAAGGGTATGTTTGGCGAAATGGGCTTGGGCTGGAGCTGGGGCTGAGGCTGGGGCTGGAGCTGGGGCTAGGGCTTATATTATAAGCCAAAATTAAAATTTGTATTTTTGTAAACTTGTTTGGCAAATGGGTTGGGACTGGGGCTTATTGTTGCAAAATTACTAAAAAGGACATAATTAAATGAGTTTTATTGTATATGTTAGATATTTTTGTGGGTAAATATGTAATTTATGGTTCATAAGCCCTGGGCTAAAGTTTTTACCCCCTTTTATGGGGCTGGGGCTTATAGAGGCTTATGACTTCATAAGCCCGCGTGACAAACGGGGCTTATTTTATAAGCCGGCTTATTTTAAAAGCCCAAGCCCCAATAAGCCCCTAGAATCCCTTTACCAAACACACCCTAAGTGCATTTGAGTGTTAAATAACTTGTTTGTTTAAAAATCTTGAGAGTAGTGAATTTTTCAAAATTTGGTGGCTTAAACTTGGCTTATGTCAAGATATTTTTGGATAATTTATGTTATAAAGATGTTAGTATGATATATTGATGTTGTATGTTCGTATCTAATCGGTTATTATGGCTTAAATGGGTAAAAAATGTTGATGACAAAATTTACTCAAGCGATCAATACACTTAGATGTGTACTCAGGCGATCAATACATATGTCATTTGTACAGGCGATCAATACATAAGTCAAGTACATAGGCGATCAATACTGTTAGGAATTATACTTTGAGTTGATTATGACAAAACATATTAAAGATGGAGGACCTGCAAGACAAAGCTGGAATAACATTAATGTTTATTGAAGATTAGTCAAACAGTATTTAATGCTCAGCTAAAAGATAAAGATCAACATTAATGCTGATTGAAGATTAGTCAAACAGTATTTAATGCTCAGCTAAAAGATAAAGATCAACATTAATGCTGATTGAAGATTAGTCAAATAGTATTTAATGCTGATTTATACTTTCCTAATTTTAATTGATCTTATCTTGTCTTATAAACCCTAACCTATCTAGTATATAAAGAGGGGTAGGCGTCTAGTATTGATTATCCATCATAGTTAGATCTCTCCAATAAGAGTCTAATAGTTAGCTTATTAGTTTATGTAATAGTTCATAGTCGACTGATTAAAGTCGAATAGTTTATAGTTTATTAGTTTATGAATAAAAACCTTGTTCATAACATTGTTGTTCTTATTTGTTATTCCGCTGCGTGATCAATGTTATGATATCCTAGATGGGCAAAACGATCTATGAAGCCTACAATCAAGGTTTCCATTACAGTGTCATATAAACGATTAATGACTTACTGTTCTTCCTACGTATCATAAAAATAATTGTGTGACCATTTAAATCCTTAAATGTCCTTCCAAAATGTATGTATGATTTTTAGAAATCAATTAGCAATAAAATATGCAAGACCATTTCTATCCCCAAATAGTCCCAAAATGTACGTGTCAAAGTTGGATCACAAATATCCAAAATATGTATTTCCACTTTATTCAAGTGTGTATAAAACCATGATTACCATTACTTTAAGTTCATGAAACTAAGTCGCTCACATAAACAATGGTCATGTGCTTACAACGGATGTCCCCACCTGGATACCCTCAGCACTGAATTTACTTGGTGTGCTACACCGGATGTCCCTCTACCTGGACCCCTCAGCATGAATTACTTGGAGGTTGCCTAACCAGATGTCCACCCGGACACCCTCAGCATTGAATTACTTGACGTGTGCCTACACCGGATGTCCCCACCCGGACACCCTCAGCATTGAATTATTTGTAACATACAACCGGAGCTAATCCATAGTCATAAAATATAGCATGCGTTTACGTTTAAAAACTAAACCAGGTATTGTTATTCTCGCGAGATATCTAAAAGTGTTATGTACACCAAACGGTAATCAACCATGTAAAATGCGTTTGTAACTGTATACAGGACGAGTGAAAATGAGACGTAAGGTTCTAACTCAAAACACGTAACTTGGAATTTGTAGCAAGCTGTTTCTCACCCCAAAAAATATGTTAAAAAACATGTAAAACTGGGCTATGAAATACCTTGATGTTGAAGACGTTTGAAGGTAGGCATCTCATTCACTTTGATGATGATGAATGATTGACAGATAGGCAATCTAATGTGCACAATACGAAACTGAAAGACAATGCTGACCGAGAAGACGCAGCTTAACTTAACGGCTAAGTCCCACTAGCCTAAGATAATGTGTTTGGGTTTCCCGATGAATTGTTATGTCAACGCGACGCGTTGATAAAAGATTTAGATTTAATCTTTGAAATGGTTTGGTGGTTGGTTAAATAAATAAATTGAAAATATACCCAAAGTGTGTAATATATATTCGATATATATTACATCGAAAAATAAACGTTGTTTAATCGTACGCGAATTATTAAAGTAAGACAGGACATCAGATTAATGAAAAGTATATAATAATTTGCAAGTATTATATAAAATGTGTGTTGTGGTTCACAGCCGGGGGCGTTTGGTTTTGTATACAACTAGGAGTGTCCGTTTGGTTTGGCAGTTTATGCCAAACGGGTGTGTTTGGTTTTGGGTTTAAGCCGAGTGGGGTGTGTTGTTTTATTGATTATAACAGAAAAGGGTGTGTTTGGTTTGGCACGAGTAGGGCGCGTTTGGATCAACGAGGAAACAACGAGGGTTTGTTTGGTTTATATTATCAAAACAACAAACGAAAATAACGAGAGGTTTTTATAAATATTAAAACCGGACAAATGTTTATTGGTGGTTATAATCGGTTAAATAAATATAATATTTATTGATTGAATTAAATTAGATATAACGATATATATATAAATATGTTATATCTAGGAAACGCGGACATTTGAGATATTGGAAACGCAGATAATCACAAAATATATATATATTGATTTAAAGGAAAATAACGAGTTTTACGGAAATGGAAAACGATATATATACGGGAATTTCATGGCGAAGTGTACATAACTTTTATATTTAGTAATGTTTTACTAAAAGTTTATATTATGTTATAAACCGATAAAAAGGGGCCTAAAGTTATATTTTAAAATATATTAAAATATAATTACATCATAACTTGACAACGAACGAAAAACTATACTTTTACATTGAGATAACCATTTTAGACGCGACCTGTCGAGGAAACGAAAAATAAGTTTATAAAATATTATTTTATATTTTATAAAACTATTGTAAAGGTTTTACAAACGTCGTGTGTTTAATTTACAACTTAAAGACGTGTGTCTACAAGGACTTTTTAATAATTAAATGAATTGTCGAATTAATTGGGTTTAATTATTTATTCACACAGTTTATATAATACTTGCAAATTATTATATACTTTTCATTAATCCTTGAGTTGTCTGTCTTTACTTTATAATTCGCGGTACGAGTTATACAACGGTTTATTTTTCATATGTAATATATATCGAATATATATTACACACTTTGAGAATATTCTAAATTTATTTATTTAACCAACCACCAAACCATTTCAAAGATTAAATCTAAATCTTTTATCAACGCGTCGCGTTGACATAACAATTCATCGGGAAACCCAAACACATTATCTTAGGCTAGTGGGACTTAGCCGTTAAGTTAAGCTGCGTCTTCTCGGTCAGGCAGTTTGTCTTCAGTTCGTATTGTGCATATTAGATGCCTATCTGTCAATCATTCTTCATCATCAAAGTGAATTAGATGCCTACCTATCAATCGTCTTCAACATCAAGGTGAGTTCATAGCCCCACGTTTTACATGTTTTACATATATTTTGGGGTGAGAACATGCTTGTTACAAATTCAATTACGGGTTTGATTTAAACTCGTTAGTGCTAATTTCAACTCGATTTCATACATGTTTACTAACGCATTACATGGTGGATTTACTGTTTGGTTTACAATAGCTCATTTACTTATATCGCGGGGAGATCAATACTGGGTTCTTTTTGAACGTAAACGCATCTATACATTTATGAGTATGGATTAGCTTAGGTTGCATGAACTGTAAATCACTTGGAGGGTGAGCGCGAATGTTATAAGATAGATCTATTTGGGATTGACAATCCCCGTTCGGGTGACTAGCTATCACTGGGAACGAACGTTATACCATGTCGGATCACGATTGGATTGGCGCCTACAGGGTCAACAATCATTACTGCCCGGGTGTTCTTAGAGGGAACACCCATGATGGGTACATATAATTTTTTTATTAATGCCCGGGTGTTCTTGGAGGGAACACCCATGGTGGGTACATATTGTTTTTCATTAACGCCCGGGTGTTCTTGGAGGGAACACCTACGATGGGTACACTTTTACTATGCCTTGAATAAAGTGGCATACATACAAGTCTACGTCACAGTTCATGAACTTAGAGTAATGGTAATCATGGTTTTATACACATTTGAATAAAGTGGCGATACATATTTTTGGATATATGTGATCCAACTTTGACACGTACATTTTGGGACTATTTGGGGATAGAAATGGTCTTGCGTATTTTACAGCTAATTGATTTCTAAAAATCATACATACATTTTGGAAGGACATTTAAGAATTTAAATGGTCACACAATTATTTTATGATACTGTAGGGAGACAGTAGTCATTAAACGTTTTTATATGACACTGTAATGATACAGTGGGCAGATACATTTATTGGAACTAACGTTTGTATTTACAGAAACCTATGAACTCACCAACTTTATGTTGACCTTTTTAAGCATGTTTTTCTGGGAGATTATAGCTCGGATTTCTTGATGTGCATGGTGTCGATAATTAAGCTTTTCATTGTGATGCAATTATGGGACAAATGTATATTAAATTCGAGATTTTGATTAAATCAACGAGATTGTTTTACAAACGACACATTTAGAGGTCGTTCTCTTGTATCTAGCGCTGTGTATTATGAAGTAGCACCCCAAGTGGTATTCCGCTGCGTTGTCATATTTTTGGGGGTGTTACACATACCATATAGAATTATCCGTTGAACCTCTTATGTACAACCATACCATATCGAATCATCCATTGAACCTCTAATATACAACCATACCATATCGACTCATCTGTTGAACGTTGAATGCAAATCCATACCATACGAATCATCCGTTTGAACTCTAATTACAAAACAATATCGGACTCATCCGTTGAACCCCTTATGTACAACCATACCATATTGATATAATCGTTTGACCTCTAAGTAAAACCATACCATTTCGACTATCCGTGAACGTAATTGTACAACCATTACCATATTGAAACAGATCCGTGTAATCCTTCTAATGTAGAACCTCCCCCAATACCCATATCGACTCATCAGTTAAACGTCGAATGTACAACCATACCATATCGAATCATCCGTTGAACATCGAATGTACAACCATACCATATCGAATCATCCATTGAACCTCTAATGTACAACCATACCATATCGACTCATCCGTTGAACATCGAATGTACAACCATACCATATCGAATCATCCATTGAACCTCTAATGTACAACCAAACCATATCGACTCATCCGTTGAACGTCGAATGTATAACCATACCATATCAAATCATTCGTTGAACCTTTAATGAATAACCATACCATATTGAGTCATCCGTTGAACCTCTAATGTACAACCATACCATATCGACTCATCCGTTGAACTTCGAATGAACAACCATACCATATCGAATAATTCGTTGAACCTCTAATGTACAACCATACCATATTGACTCATCCATTGAACGTCGAATGTACAACCATACCATATCGAATCATCCGTTAAACCTCTAATGTACAACCATACCATATCGAATCATCCGTTGAACCTCTAATGTACAATCATACCATATCGACTCATCCGTTGAACGTCGAATGTACAACCATACCATATTGAATCATCGTGAACGTCGAAGTACAACATACCTAATCAACTCATCGTTGAAATTCGAATGTACAACCATACCCATATCGGACTCATCCATTGATGGTTGTTCTTGTAAGTCAAGCCAGACCTAAAAGTCGAAGAGGTAAAATAGTTATCTTAAAAATCCGAAAATTCTCTATTGAACCTCTAATGTACAACCATAACATATCGAATCATTCGTTGAACCTCTAATGTACAACCATACCATATCGAATCATTCGTTGAACCTCTAATGTACAAACATACCATATCGACTTATCCGTTGAACGTCGAATATACAACCATACCATATCGAATCATCCGTTGAACCTCTAATGTACAACCATACCATATCGAATCATCCGTTGAACGTCTAATGTACAATATATATAGAGAAATCTTCGTGATGGCGTCCAGTTGGAGTTGCGACGCCGTCACAAGATAGAATCTTCTAGGTCTGATTTGAGTCGGTTACGTCCTGACGCCATCGTCATTTTTCTGATGCCGTCACTAGATGGATCACGCTTTGTATGCACAATTCTAGGTCTGCTTTATGCTTGCGATGCCATCTCCACGCTCTGTATGCACAATTCTTCAAGAGATTTTGTGTAGGTCCATAGTCTTGTCCGTTTCTTTTCCAAATGAGCCTAACACGTGTATTTCCTCCAAATGCCATCCAAGTACTAAAAACCTGAAAACAAATGATTTAGCACATAATCTGGGCATATTTGTATGATTTAAGGGGTTAAATGACCTTGAAATAGTGTATAAAATGACACCTCATCAAATACCCCTACACTTAGGATTTTCTTATCCTCAAGCAAATGAGCTTTTCTACCTAGACAATAGCATTATTGGGGTCATTTAACCTACTATTTAAAAGCATTTTATGACACAACCTTCTAGACCTCGTAATTAAAAGCACGAAAAGCAAATACTAGCACCTCACATAAGTGTTTGGGATTCTCTTTTTCACTCGGGTGAGTATGCACTAATTATAACAATATAAGAAACAGGAAAATTAACACTCATTACCTGTCATAGCATATAAATTACCATAGCTTAGGTAAAGGATTAAACCATTTTTTTTTTTTTTTTTTTTTTTTTTTTTTTCCAACACTTTTTTTTTTTTCACCGCTAGGCGCAAGTACTAATCGTTACTAATCAAAGAGGGTCCTTTTAAAGGTTGTGGGGTGTAGTTGTAAATAACTAATAAACGAAAACAAAAATGAATGGGATACATTTGGGGATGACTTTTAAGGTGAAATTTGGAGTGGAAGGGTAAGCTAATTATTTATAAGAATACACGCTGGTTTTGGTTTCTAAGCCAAAGAATCGGACAAGATATACAAACTCTACAAAACTCTACATCTATCTCTTTCTTTTTCTTTTCTTGACTCTATGATAAACATAACAAAAGCAAATGGCAGCCCGTACATTTTTTTACACTTTTTTATATACATTTTTCCGTACACTTTTGCCTTGCCAATGCTTAAACATATAATACATCAAGGGGCTTTATAGATACACCCTACACTTGAACTTTTACATACTCGATATTTACAATCTAACTAATGAGTTTGAATTGAGGCGAATCAACATAGCATGGAGCTTATTGAGCTCTATTGGGGTAATAAGTTACTTCTTCCCCAATTCTTTATAAGATGAATACTACCATGAATCCCAATCGTCCCAAAACAGTATTTACAAAGATAAGGACTTAGCAACCGTGTACTCAATAATTAACTTGGGTTAAAACAATAATGTACTAAAGGTGAGTACATACAAGGTAGGCTAAGGTGATTTGGGTGTAACAATTCAAGGGTGATAATGCTCTTCATTAATAGTCCGGCTTAATCAAAAAAATTACGAGAACCGTGAAAAAGGATAGGCTCAGAGGGTTGTCCTAGGTGTATCCTGCACTAAAGACGAGTACATGGCAAGGGTGTGGAATAGTTATGTAGTTGATGTGACCATAATAACAATTACAGGTTTAAAACATGGGTTAGTCCTAGTGCCTCTTATCTAGCAAATCCTAATAATTACTATGCGGTTTCGGGATGCATTACAAAAACAAGTTCTAGAATTTAATATACTACCGGTACACTCATATAATTTAATACTGATATCAATGCTCCAGAAAAGACGACAAAGACCATATGTACACATCCGTAACGATGGAATAGACACATATGACTGCATTCGAACCTTAACTCGAGAAAGCTAAAGGTATAAATTATCTTGGGTATCGAAAATAGATACCCAAATTCCTATAGATCTAAAGGCAAACCTCACATTTTTAGAGTGAGATTTTGAGGGTTTTTGTGCTATTCATATACGTTCCTATCCATGAGACTCTATTAATACTCGGTTTTCGTCGGTATGTGTCATAAAAAAATTAAATTTTGGTCAAAATTACCTTTTACGCTATGTTTTGATATATTACCCATCATTTTAAGGACAAAGCAAATGGAAATTGAAGGAATAGTTTCTAAGGCTTATTTTCCCCCTACACTTAAGTTGAACATTGTCCCCAATGTTCTTTAGAAGTACCCGTAAAAACGAATAAAGGGAAAAGAAAACAAGTAAAAGAAACTAGTACTCTCCTAGTTTGCTCAATAATGGAGAAGAAACATACGATAACTAGTTAAATCTTCCTCCAATAAAGAATCGTCTAATGAAACTACCAATACTAACAAAGCTTCTTCTTATCAAAATATAACATGTAATCAAAGACAGAGACAACTACACCAAGCATAAAATCGGCGGGATATATATAAATACAATGAGAGTTTAGGGTTTGACTCTATGAAAGCAGTAAAGATAAGATGAGAGTAATGATGTAATCATAGGTTTCTGCAGGATTATAAAAGAATTACAATTTTTAAATGTTGTGCAAATTATTTTTTGAAAATACTTTAAAATTTTCAAATTTTCCTGTAGCTGGGCTGACGACGCCGTTAGGATAAATCCCGAAGCCGTCTCCAGCCTCTGAGAGAATTTTATGTTTGTTTTCTTTGAAAATTCCTGCACGCGATTATATAAGTTATTTCCTGTATGAATTACTGCATGAAACCTGAGATTAGTCAATACAATCATATGACTCGAAACTGACGCGAATTAATCTAAACAATTTATTTAATATGTTTGAATTGGTTCTTAAAAACCGAATATTTCCCTACACTTATTTAATGCAAAATACCTTTGATTGTCAATAAGACGAAGTTAGAAACAAAGCAAAGATGAATTACAAAAATATGAATTCAAAAATAAAAGAATAAATAAAAGAATTAAAAACACGAACACTCCTAATATGATATAAAAAAATGAAAAATAAGAAATAAAAAGAAAAAAAAATAAAAAAAAACATTGGGTTGCCTCCCAACAAGCGCTTGTTATTGTAACGCGTCACGAGCTTGACTCTACCCATATTTAATAGATAAAAGGGGAGGGTTCCCCGTACACTGAAGTTCATAAGTAACGAACACACCATTAATAGTGAGAAGGGTCCATGATGAAAAATTAGTTGTTGAATTATATGCTCCAAATGGTGTGTTTCTTTAATCCTAACCTTCTTTACTTCTTTTGACCTAACAGGTGAATTAAGTCCTCTTCCTAGAAAATAAACTTTCTTAGATTCTAATTCCAAATCATCTTCTATCATCTCTAATTTCAAAAAATCAACACATACGGATCCACTATGTCCTAATAAAACTAGTTTAAATCCATAATGTTTCTTAGGATCATCAATCCATTAGTGTATAGCAAATACGTAACCTTAGGGTGGAAATACGCCACGTGAGGTGAAGTAGTGAAGGATGGTTAATGCTATCTACTTCCTCATCCTAAAACAATCTAGACTATCGTTTGGATGGTGTGGTTTTCGGCCACTTTCTTCTCATAACATACATCTAAGGATGGACAGTTTGGTAAGGGATTTAGTTAAGGCTTATCTCATCAAAAACTCGGAACTTCCATATTACTTAAGAGGAATTTCATTATTACAAGTTATTCAAGCAATTCATTTAGTAGTGTTTCGTCTAAGGTTCTACCTCTATCGGGGTTCCTAAAGTCTCTTCTACTTCTTTCGGGTAAGTCACGGGCGGGGTGTATTCCTCAAATGATGGGAGGACTTGTGGGGTACTTTGTGGGTCTGGATTTTCCACCTTATCCCATGCTATACCTCTATGCATCTCAACCCAAACATTCTCATTTCCAAATAATCTTTTTGCTTGAGCCTTCAAATTTGCCTTCTTGTTCAGAAATAATGTTTGGTGGGATTTTTGTCCTATTTTTTTGGCCTTGGGCAAAAATTTTTATGGCTTCCCATGCTTCTTCACCACTTAATTCCTTAAGGCTCCCGTCTGCTGCAAAGTCAAGGTCCATTCGGGTATAGTCGTCGACATGATCAGAAAATAATTGAGTAAGGGACCATAAATCGAGGCCATGATGAGGGACTCTTTAGATTAAGTTTTTAAACGAGTCCATGAATCGTAGATAGATTTATCTTGATGTTGTTAGAACACCAAGGTATATCTTTGGAATGGGAACGTTGTGGTTCGTACGGTGGGTTTTTTAAAAGGGTGTTGTAGGTGGTCCTTTCATACATCATGAGGTGTATGAAAAAAATAAGATGTTACAAACAAAAGGCACAAAGAAAAGATAGACTACAAGAAAGCTAATAACAGAAAAATAAAATCTCACTTGAAAGGATTCAAGCGAGTAGACCTAAGCTAAACAATGGTCGAAACCTAACTATTCCACACACAGCGGCGCCAAAAACTTGATGTGGGTAGTCGTTAGACTTTAACAAGAAGTTTTACAACTCCCTAGGCCAGTGTACCTAATCGTTTGAAGAGCAGTAAACCGGCAAGACTCGGGGTTGTTATCGTTCTCTAGTGGAATAGCTTGTGAAGGCTCGAACAGGGCTTATGCCCAAGATTATGATATTGAAAGGATATTTTTTTGCATTTTTATATTTTATAGAAAGCAGTAAAATCAATGGTTTTAAGAGGTTGGTTGATTAACTAATTAATTAAACTAAATATAATCTATACTACTTGTGATAACTTTATGATAAGATAGTGTATTTACTTAATCATGCATTACTCATTAAATTGCTTCTCCTAATATTGTTTGCCGTAGTCACTCTTGTAATGATCTGTGTAAGTATTTCCTAAGTCCTGAACAAATTACATAAACCCGCCGTCTATTAATATTCCGTAAGGGCAATGCACAAGTAAGTAGTATGAAGACTATTACAAGGCCCCTAAAGTATATAAATGCGATTGAAATATCTGTAAGAATGGATCACCATATTGGGGTAATGCAAGTAACAAGAACTGTACCAGAGATGGTATCCTTTCACACTTCTTACGATTTCCCTAGACGTCTATGCCAATTTAATATCTTATGGCTAGTTTTCTAAAGCCTAACACGCACATTCATCATAAGAGGCATGTTGGGATTAAAAGCCTCTTGATGCTGTTTGGAAGTTACTACTACAAAGTGAAAGTTAAGACTGTTAAGGTATTAGTTACTGCTGCTAAGTATAAATTAGTGATGTTAGTAATCTTAATGAAAAATATGCTAAGTAGTTAGTACTTCTAGAAAAACGTACTATTAACTATAAAACTACGAGCTATATAAAACAGTAAAATACACGGGGTGACCGAGTCTTTTTCTAATACCTAACAAGACTGCTCAGAGATAGAAGAAATTCTACTAAGTAGTTAATACATAATTGTTAGTGTAACTTAGTACTACTGATGAAGAATGAAAAAAATATTCTAAGTAGTTACTACTGCTTGTACATAGTTAGTGCTGCTGGTACAAAAGTTATAACTGCTTAAAGATTACAACTGCTAGAAGTGTTTCTACTGTTAGAAGGATAAAGACAAGAGAAAGGATAAAGATGAAGATTGTTTATCAAGATTACCTACGGGATAAGTATGAGATATTTTTGTAAAAGATTCGTATAAGTTATTTGTTTAGAAGATCATCATAACTTAGGAAAGTATTGTAAGCCTTGTAGGACTCCTTGGTGTATAAAAGGAGGTCCTAGGGCATAAGATTAATATATACATTTAGAAATTCGTAGCTTCAAGGTTTGTAAACCCTAACACTATTAAGAGTGTTCATTTTATATTGAGGCTGAAAGTTTGGTAAACTGTTTTGTTATTGATCTTATTCATTACTGTTTCATTATAATTCTTATTAGTATTATTGACTAGATTCCGCATAGTCTTTAATATTCACAATCAAAGTTTCTATCATAGTTGTTTTGAATTTTTTTCAATACAACTTAGCCTTAAACAAGCTAAGCAAGATCCATCCAAGTGGAATCAACAAGTGGTATCAGAGCTAGTAAGAAGCTTTGAATAAGAAGAAACTTTACTACACACAAGATCTACTTTTTCAAGAAGCAATGGATTCCCAATCTACTCAAACCATTAAGCTACCCATACTCTAACCTGGTGAGTATGATCTTTGGAAGATAAGGATGGAACAGTACCTACAGTGCATTGACTACACTCTATGAGAGATAGTAGAAAATGGTAATGCACCCATAGTAACAAAAACTATTGATGGTAAGGAGACTGTTATCCCTCTTATAAGTGTTGAAGAGAAGGCCCACAGAAAGGCAGAGTTGAAGGCAAGAAGCACTCTGATGATGGCCTTACCTAATGAACATCAATTAAAGTTCAACTCATACAAGGATGCTAAGACACAGATGCAGGCTATTGAGAACAGATTTGGAGGTAATGCTGCTACAAAGAAAACTCAAAAAAATCTTCTAAAGCACTAATATGAAAACTTTGCTGCAACCAGGACATAAGTGATTGAGCAAACATACTCAAAAGCTAATTAGTCAACTAGAGATGCATGGTGAAAATATCCCTTAAAAAGACATAAATAAAAAGTTCTTGAGAAGTTTATCATAAGAATGGACTATGCACACTATTGTGTGGAGAAACAAACCAGAGCTTGAGACATTGAGTTTAGATGACCTCTTTAACAATTTGAAGGTTTATAAAATAGAGGTCAAGGGGACATCTAGCTCAGCCACAAACTCACACAATGTAGCCTTTTGTCCTCTAGCAGCACTAACAGTGCAACTAAAGTAGTTAATACTGCTAGCACTCAGGGTGCTGCTAATAACTCAACAACTGTTGAAAATTTGAGTGATGCTGTGGTTTATTCCTTCTTTGCTAGGCAATCAAGGGTTTGGAAACCAAAATCTAAAGTTATAACTAAAGTAGTTAATACTGCTAGGCCAAAAGCAGTTCTTAGTGCTGTTAAGGGAAATAAGAGAAATGTTGTTAAGGCCTCAGCTTATTGGGTTTGGAAACCAAAATCTAAAGTTATAGACCATGTTTCCAAACACAATAGTGCATCAATGCTATTTAAAAGATTTGACTATGTTGATGCACAAGGCAGATCCAAGTCAGTAATGGTTTGGGTCCCAAAAAGAAACTAATTTTCTTACCATTATGTGCAGGGCAATCCACAACAAGAGTTGAAGGATAAAGGAGTAATTGACAGTAGATGCTCTAGGCACATGACAGGAAATAGATCATATCTTACAGATTATGAAGAAATTGATAGAGGATTTGTTACCTTTGGAGGAAATTCTAAAGGAGGGAAAATTACTGGGAGAAGTAAAATAAGAACTGGTAAATTGGATTTTGAAGATGTGTATTTTGTAAAAGAACTAAAGTTAAACCTCTTCAGTGTCTCACAAATGTGTGACAAGAAGAATAGTGTTCTTTTTACTGATACTGAATGTGTTGTTCTGTCTCCAGACTTTAAGTTAACTGATGAAAGTCATGTTTTGCTTAAAGTTCCTAGAGAGGATAACATGTACAGTGTTGATTTAAAGAATGTTGTTTCTCAAGGAGGTCTCACTTGTCTCTTTGCAAAAGCCACACCAGATGAATCTAATCTTTGGCATAAGAGACATGGACATGTAAATTTCAAAACAATGAATAAACTAGTAAAGGGAAACCTTGTAAGAGGTTTACCTTCAAAAATTTTTGAAATTAATCAAACTTGTGTTGCTTGTCAAAAGGGAAAGCAACACAAAGCTTCTTGTAAGACCAAAACAGTCAGTTCAATCAGCCAACCATTACAAATGTTGCACATGGATTTGTTTGGACCAACATTTGTAAAGAGTTTAATGAAAAAGATGTACTGCCTAGTTGTCACAGATGATTTTAGTAGGTTTAGTTGGGTTTTCTTTTTAGCCACTAAGGATGAAACTAGTGAAATCCTTAAAACATTCATAACAGGCATAGAAAATCTAATAGACCTTAGGGTGAAAGTGATTAGATGTGACAATGGGACTGAATTCAAGAATAGGGTCATGAATCAGTTCTGTGAAATGAAGGGTATTAAGAGGGAATTTAGTGTTGCTAGGACTCCACAACAAAATGGAGTAGCAGAAAGGAAAAATAGGACACTAATAGAGGCTGCTAGGACTATGCTAGCTGATTCAAAATTGCCAACAACTTTCTGGGCTGAAGCAGTTAATACTGCTTGTTATGTCCAAAATAGGGTGTTAGTTATCAAGCCTCACAACAAGACCCCTTATGAACTTTTTCTAGGTAGAAAACCTGCCTTAAGCTTCATGAGACCATTTGGGTGTCCTGTTACAATCCTTAATACCATAGATCACCTAGGTAAATTTGATGGAAAGGCTGATGAAGGGTTCTTTGTAAGATACTCTACCAATAGCAAAGCATTTAGAGTATTAAACAGTAGAACTAGGATAGTTGAAGAGAACCTGCATGTTAAATTTAATGAGAATACACCTAATATTGCAGGAAGTGGACCTAAATGGCTTTTTGATATAGATACATTAACAAAATCTATGAACTATAAGCCAGTTGTTACAAGGAATCAATCTAATGGTAGTGCAGGTACAAAAGTATGTAATAGTGCAGGTAAATCTAGAGTGGAGACAGTACTTGGAAAAGACTACATACTGCTACCATTATGGACTTAAGATCCACAATTCTCTTCTAGTTTAAAGGATTCTCCTGATGCTGGATTCAAACCATCAAGGGAGGAGGACAAGAAGGATGTTGAAGATCCAGGGAATGAAGATAGTGAGGTTTCAAGTACGGAAGAGCTAAGATTAAATCAAGAGAAGGATGCAAATGTCAACAGCACTAACAGTATTAATACTGTTAGTTCAGCTGATAATGCTACTGGCATAGAAGATAATGTTGTTGATGAAAATATAATCTATAGATGTGCTGATGATCCAAATATGCCTAATTTGGAAGAGATTGTCTATTCAGATGATGATGAAGATGTTGATGCAGAGGTTGACATGAACAATTTAGATGCATTTATACCTGTCAGTCCTATTCCATCTACAAGAGTTCACAAAGATCATCCAGTTGAATAAATTATTAAAGACTTGAATTCTACACCTCAAACAAGAAGAATGACCAAGAAGTTGGAAGAACATGGTTTGTTTAGTTCTGTTCAGCAAAGAACAATTCATAAAGACTTTCAAAATTGTCTATTTGCTTATTTTCTATCACAAGTAGAACCCAAGAAGGTGATTTAAGATTTGATAGATCCAAGCTGGATAGAAGCAATGCAAGATGAGCTTCTACAGTTATTGCAGAAGGTTTGGACTTTGTTTAATTTACCATATGGAAAGAGGGCCATTGGAACAAAATAGGTCTAGAGGAACAAGAAAGATGGGAGAGGTATTGTGATTAGAAATAACGCAAGGCTGGTTGCACAGGGTTACACTCAAGAAGAGGAAATAGATTATGATGAGGTTTTTGCTCCAATTGCTAGGGTTGAAGCAATTAGGCTGTTCTTAGCCTATGCCTCATTCAAAGACTTTGTTGTATACCAGATGGTGTGAAGAGTGCATTTCTATATGGCAAGATTGAAGAAGAAGTTTATGTATGTCAACCTCCAGGGTTTGAAGATCTAGAGTTCCCTGACAGAGTTTATAAGGTAGAAAAGGCATTATATGGTCTACATCAAGCTCCTAGAACCTGGTATGAGACATTTTCTACCTATTTATTAGACAATGGGTTTCAGAGAGGTCAGATAGATAAGACTTTGTTCATTAAAAAGGTCAAAGGTGATATTCTACTAGTTCAATTATATGTAGATGGTATCATTTTTGGATCTACTAAGAAAGTTTTATGCACTGAGTTTGAGAAGCTAATGCATGATAAGTTTTAAATGAGTTCAATGGGCGAGCTCACTTTCTTCTTAGGACTGCAAGTGACACAGAAAGATGATGATATTTTCATCGGCCAAGACAAGTATGTGACTAAAATCTTGAAGAAATTTAGCTTTGGTAATGTCAAAACAGCCAGCACACCCATGGAAACACATAACCCTTGCTTAAAGATGCAGATGGAGAAGATGTAGATGAACACTTATATAGATCCATGATTGGATCATTGATGTATCTAACTTCTTCAAGGCCTAATATTATGTTTTCAGTATGTGCTTGTGCAAGATACCAAGTCAATCCTAAAGCTTCACATCTTCATGCTGTGAAAAGGATCTTTAGATACTTAAAAGGTCAACCTAAATTAGGCCTTTGGTATCCTAAGGATTCACCTTTTGATTTGGTGGCATATACTGACAGTGACTATGCAGGAGCAAGTTTAGATAGGAAATCCACAATAGGAGGTTGTCAGTTCCTAGGATGCAGGTTGATTTCATGTCAATGCAAGAAGCAAACTGTGGTTGCAAATCCCACAACTGAAGCTGAGTATATAACTGCTTCCAATTGCTGTGGACAGGTGCTTTGGATCCAAAATCAATTGCTTGATTATGGATATAACTTTATGCAGACTAAGATTCATATTGATAATGAGAGTACTATCTGCATAGTAAAGAAACCTATTTTTCACTCAAAGACAAAGCACATTGAGATTATGCATCATTTTATCAGAGATTCCAATGAGAAGAAGCTTATTCAGATGATAAAGATTCACACAAATCAGAATGTTGCAGTTACTCACAAAAGCATTTGATGTTAGCAGATTTCAATATCTGATTGCAAGTATTAGAATGCTCAATCTCTGAAGTCTTGATTAATGTTTGGAATGGAATGGAACCACAGCTAAGGATGAAATTCAAGTTAGTGTTGTTGGGCTAACTTACTACTGGTAAGTATAATTAATGCTGCTAGTTGCATTCAATACTGTTGTTATAATTAATACTGTGAGAACTGAGAGAAAGCAAAAACAGATAGAGAGAATAAATGAGCTTAAAAAGAAATGAGAGAATTGGTGAGCATAAAAACAGAAAGAGAGATGTGTGAAATAAATAAAATAAAATTGAAAGAGTGACTTTGTGAGCTAAAAGAATTGAGAGATGTGGTGAGTTGAAAAACAGAAAGAGAGCTGTGTGACATAAAAACAAACAGAGTGATCCAGAGAAAAAGAAATAAGAGATATAGTGAGCTAAAAAACAGAAAGAGAGATGTGTGAATTAAAAACAGATAGAGTGAATTGGTTAGAAAAAGAATTGAGAGATTTAGTAAGAATAAAAACAGAAAGAAAGCTTGTGAGAATCAAAATTGATGATGGAAATGCTTTTTGGAATTAAATTGAAGTTAATGCTGGTAGGCATAAGTTAATGCTGCTAGGCATAAACTTACTACTGCTGGTTAAGTTAATGCTGCTAGGCATAAACTTACTACTGCTGGTTAAGTTAATACTGCTAAGCATAACTTACTACTGCTGGGTTACTACTGCTGGGTTAGTTAATGATGTTAGGCTTAACTTATTACTGCTAGTTCAAGTTAATGCTGTTGAGGGCGATTTCAAAAATACTTCGATTCAGGGTTTCATTCAATCACTTACTCAATTTCAATCTTTGTTATACTCTCTAATCATAAACCCTAACTCAATTTTATCGTTAATCATCAAAACCCAACAACAATGGCTGCTCCAAAGTTCGTTGAAACACATAATTAAGTCGCATTTTTGTCGAAACCTAAAGAAAGTGATGGGTTTGAGCAAATCATTGATTTTTTGAATGCTAGCCCCATCAAATATACGTTAACAGTTAATCCCACAATCTATACTACATGTATTAAACAGTTCTGGGCAACTGCCACAGCTAAGACAGTTAATGGGGAATGTCAGATAGAAGCCCTAGTGGATAATTAGAAGGTGATCATCACTGAGACAAGTGTGAGATGTGATCTTCAATTAGACGATGCTGAAGGTACTGAATGTCTGCCAAATGATGCAATTTTTGAACAGATGACACTAATGGGGTATGAAAATCTTACACAAAAGCTTATATTCTATAAAGCTTATTTTTCATCTCAATGGAAATTTCTTATCCATACAATTCTGCAATGCCTTAGTGCTAAGACTACAGCTTGGAACGAATTTAGTAGCACTATGGCATCTGCTATCATCTGTCTTGCCATAAACAAAAAATTTAACTTTTCCAAGTACATTTTTGACTGTATAGTAAAGAACTTGGAGGGTGGGGTTAAATTCTTAATGTATCCAAGGTTTGTGCAAGTGTTCCTGAATAAACAACTTGGTGATATGTCAAACCATAAAGAGATCTATGATAGCTAACATGAAGATGGAAGGAAAGGGATTTTCTGGTAGGGTCACACTTTTATTTCAAACTACGATGGTTCAAGCTCTTGAAGAACTGGGTGAGGGTTTAGAAATACCAACTGTTCCATAACACACACCCACTACTACTCAACCATCAACATCTCAACCCTAGACGAAACAAAAACCAAGGAGGAAATAGAAAAAGGGGACTGAGGTGCCTTCATCAAGTGGTGAACCTATAACAGACGAGGCTGCTAATATGGCAAGTGTATCTACACATTCCAATGATCCACTGCTCAGTGGTGAGGATAGACTGCAACTTGCTGAATTGATGAATTTATGTACCAACCTACAAAAGAAGGTTCTTGATTTGGAGGAAGCAAAGACTGCTCAAGCAAAGGAGATTGCTAATTTAAAGAAGAGAGTCAAGAAGTTGGAAAAGAGAAGGAAGCCAAGAACTCTAGGGCTCAAAAGGTTAAGGAAGGTTGGTTCCGCTAAAAGGGTAGAATCCTCTGATGATTCTAGTTTGGGTACTTAGGAGGATGCATCCAAATAGGGGAGGAAGATTGCTAACATTGACCAAGACGCAGAGGTTACACTAATTAATGAGACTCAGGGGAGGAGTAATGATAATCTAATGTTTGACACGTGCGTTTTAGATGAGTAGAAGGTTGAGGTTGAAAAGGTAGTTAGTACTGTTAAAGTTACAACTGTCAGTGCTACAACAACAACTGTTGATGAGTCGACTCTGGCTCAAACCTTAATTAAAATTAAAGCAGCTAAACCCAAGGTTGTTACAACTGCTGCTACAATAACTACAACTGTTATTAAAAGATCTAAGGCTAGAGGGGTTGTAGTTCAAGAGCCAAGTGAATTCAGAATAACAATATCACTTTCACAACCATCACAACTTCCACAGGCTAAAGACAAAGGCAAAGCAAAAATGGTTGAGCCAGAAAAGCCTTTGAAGAAGAAAGATTAGATCATGTTTGATAAGGAGGTTGCTCAAAAACTTCAAGCTCAATTAGATGCTAAATTGGAAGAAGAAGAGAAGCTTGCAAGACAAAGAGACGAAGATGCAAACATTACTGAATAGGATGATATTCAAGCTATGATAGATGCAGATTATGAGCTAGCTTCAAGATTACATGCAGAAGAGCAAGGATAATTAACTATTGAAGAAAGGTCAAGATTATTTGTGGAGCTCATGGATAAAAGGAAGAAGCATTTTGCAAAACTTAGAGCAGAAGAGCAGAGAAAAAAATCACCAACTAAGGCACAAAAGAGAAATACAATGTCTACTTATCTTAAAAACATGGCTGGATACAAGCACAATCAATTGAAGACCAAAAGATTTAAGGATATTCAAATGTTATTTGATAAGGAAATAAAAAGGGTAAATACATTTGTAGACATGGATACAGAGTTGGTGAAAGGCGGTGAGACAAGAACAAAAGGAAGCTGTAAAAGAGCAGGAGATGAGCTTAAATATGATAATTCAAAGAAGCAGAAGTTAGATGAGCATGTAGAAGCTAAAATAGATGATGATCAAGAAGAAGCAGAGATGAAAAAGCATATGGAGATAGTTTAAGATGATGAGGTAGCAATTGATGCTATACCTCTAGCCACTAAGCCTCCAATCATAGTTGAATGGAAAATCATCAAAGAAGGAAAGATAGGATACTTTCAATTGATAAGAGCTGATGGAAGTTCAAAAAGGTACCCATTAATGTTTCAGATGCTTCAGAATACTGACAGAGAAGACTTGGAAACCCTCTGGAAGTTGGTTAAAACTAAACATGGGAATACAAGGCCAGAGGAAGGGTATGAAAGAGTATTATGGGGAGATCTGAAAGTGATGTTTAAACCTGATGTAGAAAGTGAAGTACAGAGGATTCTACAAGGATACAAAGTAACAGTTTGGAAGCTATTTTCTTCATGTGGAGTGCATTTTGTAAGATTTCAAAACATGCATATCTTTATGCTGGTAGAGAAAAAGTACCCTCTTACACCTGCAACAATCACAGAGATGCTCAACAAGAAGCTTCAAACTGACAATTAGAATAAGATATGTTATCAACAATTAAAGCTCATGAGAAAGCAGGTCAAGAAGAAATTAAGTGTTTGAATACATCCTCCTAGTAAAGATCAAGCTTTTAATCAAGAAACTTGAAGATTCAGAAGATGAACATCAAGTTTAGGGGAGGATTATTGGGATTAAAAGACTTCTTCAAGTTGCTGCTGCTAAGGTTAGAGTTACTGCTGCTAAGCATAACTTAGTGTTGTTAGTAATATTATTAAAAAATATGCTAAGTAGTTTGTACTGCCAGTTACTACTGCTAGTGTATATTACTACTGCTAATGGAATTTAAGACTGCTCAGAGACAGAAGAAATTCTACTAAGTAGTTAATACTGCTAGTATAAAAGTTACTACTGTTAGTGTAACTTAGTACTGCTAGTATATGTTAAGTACTGCTAGAGTAAAGTTACAACTGTTAGCATAAAGTTAGTACTACTAGTGTAACTTAGTACTACTGATGAAGAATGAAAAAAATATTCTAAGTAGTTACTACTGCTTGTACATAGTTAGTGCTGCTGCTACAAAAGTTATAACTGCTTAAAGATTACAACTGCTAGAGGTGTTTCTACTGTTAGAAGGATAAAGATAAGAGAAAGGATAAAGATGAAGATTGTTTATCAAGATTACTTACGGGTTAAGTATGAGATATTTTTGTAAAAGATTCGTATAAGATATTTGTTTAGAAGATCATCATAACTTAGGAAAGTATTGTAAGCCTTGTAGGACTCCTTGGTGTATAAAAGGAGGTCCTAGGGCATAATGTTAATATATATACATTTAGATATTCGTAGCTTCAAGGTTTTGTAAACCCTAACACTATTAAGAGTGTTCATTTTATATTGAGGCTAAAAGTTTGGTAAACTGTTTTGTTATTGATCTTATTCATTACTGTTTCATTATAATTCTTCTTAGTATTATAGACTAGATTCCGCATAGTCTTTAATATTCACAATCAAAGTTTCTATCATAGTTGTTTTGAATTTTTTCAATACAAATTAGCCTTAAACAAGCTAAGCAAGATCCATCCAAGTGGGATCAACAATGTTGGATATTTCAACAAAAGGTTTTCCTAGTACTACTTGTGACAGCCTAGGGTCTATAATTGAACTAATATCCTCAACAATCATGAAGTTTATGACATAAGTGAAGTTTCCTACAAAGACGTGCATTCCCTTAATCCTACTCGTGAAATTATTCACTCCTCCATTTATGTTTTCCCTAGGGTCAAATTTTCTTTTCATGATCCAATTATACAGCATTTGGGTCATGATATTCATGGGCGAGTTAAGATCTATGTAGGCTTTCTCAATATGCACATGTCCAATGTTGCATGGTATTTTAAGGTTTGATGAAAATCCTTCTATGATGATGGGGTTTCTCAAAAATATTGAGGTGATTGGACCACACATTAGATACTTATGATATGCAAGCTTACTCATGGTCGTGAATACGTCAAAATACTCCACCTCTATTCTCATTCACCTACTTCGGGTTCCTCCTTTTGGGAATCATCATTCTTCTTAATAATCTTAATAAACATCATGTCACCGTCATCTTCTTTCGTGCAAACAAAATCAATGTTGGATGTTTGGGGGACCAAGCCGAGTGATTCAAAGAATGAATTGAGTTTACAGACTTTTTTGGTGATGAATGAAACTGATGGATCAGGTGGTGAGCAAGGGTTGGTATTGTTGTTTTCCGGGTTGTCCTTCTCATCTTGATCTTCTTCTGGCTTGTCGGTTTGAGATTCGCCCGACCGTTTGGGACATATCATGATAGTGTTGATCGAACAGTGGATCTGGGTTGAGCATTAGGGATCTACTATTAGGTAAGAACAAGTAGACGAAACTGGAGAGGTAGAGTTAACATTCAGTTTTGGATTCTTAACCGTATCGCTAGGAAGTACTCCTGTTATTCGATCGGTGATGACCTTCAAGACTGTGTCGATTTTGTTGGTCATCTCGCTTTGTTGTTGTTTGAAATCGACTTCAAACTTGGACAATCTAGCGTCTTTAGATTCCATGAAGTTGGACACCAATCCTTCGAGATTTGATTAATTATCAAAACTTTAAGGATTGTTGTTAAAGGAGCAGTTCAGGAATGAACCGTTTGGCTGAAACCGGTTAGGTGGGTTTGAAAAATTATTTTGAGAATTTTGAGGTTGTTTCCACTTATGGTTTGGGTGACTTTTCCCTGACGGATTGTAGGTGTCACCAAGATTGTTTTGCTCGGGTTAGAAAGTGTACCACTTACCTCCCGCTTTGTCAATACGCGAGGATGCATAATCGACAAAAGCTTGCTCGAGATTTTCCATGCAGTACTGAGTGTCGTAAGGACCACTGTAGATCTCACATAAAGAAGTGATTTTGTTCACTCGAATAGGTTGCTTAGGAGCAAGATGAGCTTCCATCAAGCTTTGGCTTGATTTTCGAGCTCGATGAGACGACAATCAGATGTACTCGGGACACCTTCAGGCAGAGAGATTGCCTTGACCGGCTTAGCGAAATCCATTGGTTCGTTCCAACTTTTGTTGTCATAGAGGGCAAGGTCCTATAATAATGCCTAGGATTCTTTGGCGTTTCTGTCATGAAGCTTACCACCGACCGATTGGTTAATGGTTCGTCTTATGGCGGGATTTCCATGGTCATAAAAGATTTGGACTTGGAGCCAAATGTCGTTGCCATAATAAGGGACTTTTTGGAGTAAGTCCTTAAAACGAGTCCATGCTTCAGAGAGACGCTCTCCTTGATGTTGTTGGAATATCTGGATGTCATTGCGGAGTTTTGTAGTCCTTCCCGGTGGAAAGAATTAAGCAAGGAAGCAAGTAGTAAGATCCTCCCATGTGGAGATGGATCCTGCTGGAAGACGTTCAAGCCAATTGCTAGCCTAATCACGAAGTAAAAATTGAAATAAAAGCAGGCTTTCCCTATTTGTAACATCAAGGTCAAGTAAATCCACAAGTTTTAAGAAACCCTTGAGATGTTGATTTTGATCCTCGAACCGAAGTCCGTGGAATGAGCATCGTTTTGCACCAACCGGATGGTGTCGGATCGAAAAGGTACCATATTGTTCCCTTCGGGGAGCTCAATGGTTTTCCTATAGCCCTCGTGGCTAGGTCTGGAGTAATCTCCAAGAGTACGGATAGGATTTGCGTCTCCCATGGTGGTTGACGAGAATGATTTACGAAACAAACAGCACAAAGAAAAGATAGACTACGAGAAAGCTAATATAACGAAAATAAAATCTCACCTGAAAGGATTCAAGCGAGTAAACCTAGATTAAATAATGGTCGAAACCTAACTATTCCCCATGAAGTTTTACAACTCCCTAGGTAGTGTACCTAATCATTGTTGTTAGATATTAGAAAAAGACTCGGTCACCCCGTGTATTTTACTGTTTATTATAGCTCGTAGTTTAATAGTTAATAGTACGATTTTCGGTTTAAGTCGGGTACTAATACCCGGTATATTGTAAGTACTATATAAGCCTCTTCCAACTTTGGAAGAGGTAAGCTAGTCATTATTTCCTTTTCATAGAAAACACACTTTCTCTCACTACAAAACTCTCTCAAGTGTTTTCTCTCTCTAGAAACTAGCCAAATCTAAGAATCGACCCCGTGTTATGATATAAGATATACCACAATTGGTATCAGAGCTTATGGGATGATTAGATCATGTGTATGTGCGATTTCTTGCTTGTTTTAGATCGAAAAGTATGCCATAGAAAGTTCTAGCTCGTTTTTTTGAAGATCTCTAAATTTTATTGTTTGTATTGATAAGTTTTGGGTGTTTCTAGTTGCTATTACCTTATGGTACTGTGTTGTGCAAAAGAAATCAAGCAAAATCGTTCAAAAGGGTGATTTATAAGTGATTTTGTGTGAAACAAGTCGGTGTTCTTCGTGGAGAGTTGCCAGAATTTCTTCACGGCAGTTTGCTGAAAAATTATTATTTTATTAAGTAGGTTACCAACCCTCTGACATACGGCGGGTTGCTTAGGTGGCGAGTTGCTCAAGAGGCGAGTTGTTACTAAGCAGCGAGTTGGTTACCAGCGGTTTGAACAGGCGGCGAGTTGCTCAAGAAGCGAGTTGCTTTATACTAAGCAGCGGTTTGCTTACCAGCGGTTTGAACAGGTTATCAGCTGGTTAAATATTTTAAATAGCAAATATCTTAAGGAAACTCTGGCTGTTTGAAAACTCAACGGCGGTTTGATTAAAATATTATTCGCGGCGGGTTGCTTGGCAGCGAGTTGTGTTCGGCGAGTTGCCTTAAAATTCCACCAGCGAGTTGCCTTATTTCTTGCAGCGGTTTGGTAGCCTTTGGCAGCGAGTTGTGTTCGGCGAGTTGCCTTAAAATTCCACCGGCGAGTTGCCTTATTTCTTTGCAGCGGTTTGGTAGCCTTTGGCGGCGAGTTGAGCTTCTGTCTTAGAAATTTGAAATATTTCAAACTCGGGATTTAATATCACTAAAACAAAATACGAATACGTTAACCTCACCACTTTTAACGTACACTCACTAATCATTGATCGATCAAAACATATCATATCATAATAATACAAGATGTCTAGTATGCAAGAAGACATCCAGTGTGCCGGTTCTGATACACGCCCACCAATGCTTGATAGAACAGACTTTGAATCTTGGCAACAACGTATACGTCTGTACTGTCTAGGAAAGGATAATGGAGAGAATATTATGAAGTCCATCAAAGAAGGACCATTTCATATGGGAACGGTCTCAGATGTTATTGCTGGAGGAACTGAGGGTGCAGTTCAACAAGGTCCAGTACGTGCTAGAGTCCTTAACGACCTTTCAGCTGAAGAAAAGGAAAGGTATAAAGCTGACATTCGTGCAACCAATATCCTACTTCAAGGTATACCAAAGGACATCTACTCACTCATCAATCACTATACTGACGCCAAAGACATTTGGGAAAACGTGAAGATGATTCTGGAAGGTTCTGAGTTAACAAAAGATGACCGGGAATCTCAGCTATACGATGAATTTGAACACTTCCGTCAAATCAAAGGAGAAACCATTCAAGGATACTACGTTAGGTTTACGAAGCTCATTAATGACATGAGAAACATCAAGATGACCATGCCCAGGATGCAGCTTAACTCAAAGTTTGTGAACAACATGTTACCTGAGTGGAGTAGATTCATAACTGAAGTCAAACTTAACAGAGGTTTGAAAGAGTCAAACTTTGATCAGCTATATGCTTACTTGAAGCAACATGAGGTGCATGCTAATGAGAACAGAATTATGATGGAAAGGTTCGGTCAACCAAATAATGATCCTTTGGCACTAGTGTCGGACGCCTCAGTTCAGCAGTATCCAACACAATCATCCAAGTCTCCTCAATCCTCAACAGAACCATATCCTTCTGACAACTTTCAAATGGACTCAGGAAGTTCTTCAACAGAAAACTTGATTGAAAGTTTATCCAACTCACTTGCCCTCCTCACTCAATCGTACAAATCACATCTTCCTCAAACAAACAATCAACTTAGAGCGTCGTCTAATGCAAGGAACAAAGCTATGGTTCAAGACGGGAAAGTTGTGGTTCAAGATGTCCGTGGAAGATACAATGCGAATAATCAAGGAAGACCATTTCAGAGAAACAATGCAAGAGGAAATGGTGTAGCTGGGAATGTAGGAGGTCAGAACAGAGGAGGCATTATTAATCCTGGTCAAGCGAAACCCATCAAGTGCTACAACTGTAACGGACTAGGGCACATAGCACGAGAATGTCCAAGGCCAAAGCGACTTCAAGATTCAGACTACTTCAAGGACAAGATGCTACTAATGCAAGCCCAGGAGAGTGGTGCAGTACTGGATGAAGAACAGTCGTTGTTTCTTGCAGGAGAACAGGTTACCAACGTTGATGATGATGTGGATGATTCACCCGAGAATGATTTGGCACTCAATGTGGACCATGTCTTTGAAGCTGATGAATGTGATGCATTCGACTCTGATGTTGACGAGGGTCCCATCACACAGACCATGTTCATGACAAATCTCACATCGGAAGATCGCAGAAATTTAAGCCATAAAATGAAAAGATGAACATACCTTGATCCTAGCTCAAACAAGGATCAACAAATGCTCAAATGAGCTAATCTACAAGCTAGCTTATTAAATAAGCTAAGAATAAGCCCTATAAGCCCTTCCAGAACTGCTTATCGTCCAATGGCTTATTCAAGAACTTCTGAGTGATTTGGGTGACTGCTATTTCGGTTAACTTATGAGCAAACTTAACTGAAATAAGCTTAGGCTTTTTTTAGGTACTTAGGACTTATAAACTAGTTTTAAGAGTCAATCTAAACACTTTTTATGAATTGACATTTAGGTAAAACAAGAATTTGGCTCAGGATATTAAAATAAAACTAAAATTTTATTAAATTCTGAAAGGATTACAAGTTGAAAAAGGAAATTACATGAATCACAATACCATAAGCTAAAATTACATTTAATAAGCTACTAAACAGTAAAATAAGCTAAAAAAACTAGACGCCCTTGTGTGTGTGAGGAGCTCTCCTTTTATAGTGCTCAGAGGAAAAACAGAAGGATCCAGAACCCTAAGTCGCTCCTCATCAATCAATCATGGCCCTTCAATCTTGATTATTCTCCAAGCAACATAATCTTAGCCCTCCATTTGCTGCCACGTCTCTTAACCAATCAATATGCTTGGGATCGCAAAGCCTGTCAATCCATGACATCACCAGCTATGTCCGGGGCTTCCAAGAAGCATTAATCGAGCGTGTGAGGGGGTGAAAGGCTTTAACCCTAGCGTGCATTTTCAGTGTAAAAGAGAGGTACATGGAGAGCATGGTAAACAGTAAATTTGACTATGTGGGTTGACTTTTATGTTGAACCCGATTATCTGATTTAGATATATGGCTTTTGGTTATATGATTTGGCTTAGGTTTTTTGACTAGATTTTGCTATGTTGAAATGGCCTTAAGGTTTAATATTCCAATCAATCTTGGGCTGACCTGGCCCAATAAAATGGGTCTGGGTTGGTCCGTAAAAGATGGGTGCGCCTTCGACTTTGAAATCTCACACTCTTTCTAATCTCGTGCTCGGTTTTGTCCGTTTTTGCTTTGTTTTTGTCCTTTTGAGAAATATCCGTTACCTGCAAGACACAATTCAAAATACAAACGAATACTTTGTATTTTTCTGTATTATTAGTCAAAATTGTCTTTTTGCTTGTATTAATAGGTAAAAGGTATCGTGTAATTAAGCACAAACCAAAATCCCCTATACTATGCTATGTCTGTGTCTCACGCAATGTCATAACTACAAACTTAGAAAACCAAAAATTTCAACCCCCTAGACTAATTACTTAGAAAAGTAGCTAAGTGTTCATCTAAGGGAATTAAGAAACCACTGGTTTGAAAAGCCCCCGCTTTCCCATTATTATTCATACATAACATAACTTTACGGAACAAGAAACACTAAAAAGGATAAATTTATCGTCCTTGATTTTTCACCCGCCCCAAACCAAGCTTAAAAACGAAATCATTGTTAAATACAAGTTAAGATGCTAACACTACTCATAAATGTCAATTGTGAATGCATAGCTACTTTCAGCTCCCTTATTTCCAAAATCCTCTAAAGGTTTTATTCTTATTATTGGTGACAAATAAATTAATGTCTTATTCACATAAAGTAAACCCGGTTTAGACTACAATTAGTTTAAAATCCTTTCTTAGAGAAACGATATGGTGAGAGTAAGGTCCACATTAAGGTTCTAATTTCGCATGATTTAGAGGTTATCCTTTTTATTTTATCCGAAACAACTCAACTATGAGTCCAGAGACGGAGACTTTATTTAGATAACCCCGGAGTCGAAATTTGGCTTTATTATTATTATTATTATAGCAACATTATTAAACCTCCCGGTCCTTTAAACAACTGTCGCATCGGTATGCGAGCCGGCCATGGTCCAAGAGTCTTATTTTGACCAGGAGTTCCTTGACCTTTTAGAAGGCTGCAACATCAGTTGTGAGTCGGCAAGATGCAACAAACTTTTATCAGTCTTGGATTATTATTACTATGTGCCTTATTTAGAAGACTGCCACATCGGTTGTGAGCCGACAAGAGGCAGTAAACTTTTATCAGCCCACAGTTTTTATTTATTATTATTACCTCCACACTTTAAACGACTACCACATCGGTTGTGAGCCGGCAAGAGGTAGTGGTCTTATTTCGGCTTCGGTTTATTACATAACTTTTATTATAATTAGCCAAATTTCAAGTCTTGTGGTCTTTTAACTACCTAGACAACGGTAGCGAGCCGTCGGGAATCGGTAGCCTATTTCCCCACAACACAGACAAAACCTTGATGTGTACCTTACTTTTACTAGAAGGAATCTCTACGAAGTGATTTAAACTAAGAATCACAAAAACCTAAAGTAACTTTATTTATTCAACAATTATATAATGTTTATTAAGTTGGTGGGAGCAAAAAGCCACAATTAACCTCTATGAGCCTTAAAGAGTTCCAACTACTCTATGTTTAGCATCTAACTTATATAAAACTCTATCATTTCTCGTTCTTTGCAAATTTAAAATCTTTAATAAAAAGATCTGTGACTGCTTAGTCTAATAAAAACAAGCTTAGCATATTTAAAGTCTATCATGGAAACTTGCAAACTCTTGGTTCTTTTCAAGCTAGAATTCGCTTATATATTTTTATATTTTCATCATTTTTTCCTTTTTTATATTTATTATATATTATATATATATATATATATATCATAATAAAAATTATATATATATAATATTATATAAATAAATATAAATAAATTCATAATAAAACTATAAAAAAAATTAATATTTGTAAAACGAGGGTTTGCGTGGGAACACATAATAGGCACATGAATATCATATGTATGTGCAGAAATCCCCCCACACTTAGAATGAAACATTGGCCTCAATGTTGAAAAGCATCGGGTTTTACCCCCACAATTAGGAACGAAAAAAGGCAAATGCAAAAAATTCCAAGTGTGAAAAGGGAAACACAATATATATACATGATCAGGATTGAGGATTCCATAATACGCAGAAGATCGAAGACTAGGCGATTGGAGGGAATAGTGAAACAAGCACGGTCCTTCATGATCTTAAGGAATCCTGCAAAAACAGCACACAACCAATTGAAAGAAGCACACCCCCAACACTTGAGCCTATAAAAAATCACACACTTAATTATTAAAAAATATAAAAAAAAAAAAAGTAGAAAGAAGAAAAATACACGGGGTAGCCTCCCGATAAGCGCTTGTTTTGTGCGATACTCTATCGTGTACTCTCCCGTAATTTCATTGTCCTTGGGGTTTAAAACTGACCGAAGATTCGGTCATCAATGAAATTTCACTTAAAATTTGACACTTATCAATTAAGAAATTATTTATCAAAAGATGTGGAGTTTTTCGTGTAAAGGAGAAAACTCCATCTATAATGAGAATTTCGGGATCGAAACCTTTCTCATTTTCTGAAAGGAATGAAAGAAAGTTTCGATCATCGAAGATCAGTGAGGAGAGAAATCATAATGACTTGAGATAGTAGGAAAATCATCTAGTAGAAATATATGAAATCTCTTAGATTAGACTCTTTTGATAATGAATATTCCAGGATCAAAAACTTTGTCTTTATTTCCGGAAGGAGATGAGACTAAAAGATCGATCTCAGAAAATTTCTCAGAAAAAATAGAGTCACAATCGGATAAGAAGAGAGGAAAATCATTAAGCTCATTAATTGTAAATCTAGTTTGATGATAAATTCAATATATTTTTCTCCACAACACTATAGACTCTCCCTGGATCGATCTCATCTCAAAGAAAAAACTGTCATACTCCGGGGAGAATGATGTGAAGCGAGTTCATCAGCGAACTCCTCGTGATGAGAAACACTCCTATCGGCAGGAGGAAACGGATCAATCAAAAGATCAAAGATAAACGAATCATATTCAGGAAGAGAAAAATCAGAATGAGTAGTGGTACTGCCACTACTCTTCTCTTCAATATGATCGTCATCAAAATAGAAAGCTTCATAATCCAGAAGAGAAAAATCAGAATGAGTAGTGGTACTGCCACTACTCTTCTCTTCAATATTAAAGAAAAATGTCTCATAATCAGGTACAGAATCATCAGAATGAGAAAGAAGGGTGTCGGTCTCCTCTAAAATGGAGGTCTCTAATCCCGAAGGGAAAGTATTAAATGGGGGGAGAGACGCACCACAAGGGCAAATAAAGAGTGGGTTTTCACTCAAGAATGAAATTAGTTTTCTGAATATCTAACACCTTCAATAGTTCATCTCTCACTCTCATTAGAGTCTGAATAAAAAACGTTATAGGGATGACCTGTCCTGGATTATGTTGAACGCTTTTGATGTGTACCAGTTTGGTTTTTTTCAAGGACCTCAACTCGTTCTCTCGAAGCGAAAGTAGTCTCAGAATAATGAGCACTCATATCAGTGGTAGTGTTATAATACACTTCGGCGTCCCACTGTGTAACAACAAGCAATTTTTAGAATTTTAGATGACTATTTTACCCTTTGACTTTTCGGGTCTGACTTGACTTTTTGACTTTTAGTGTCAAATAAAAACGATTACCGCCGTAACCGTAATTTTTCGGACACCATAATTTAAAATAAAAAATTCATATTTATTAATTCCATACTCTCATGTGCAAAGTTATTTTTAACTTATTCGACTTGAAAACGAAAAAGATATATGTTATTTCTAAATTGACTTATCAAAAACGACCCGCTAAATCACGTTTTCACAACTCGGACTCTAAAGCAATTTGATGTAAAACGACATTTCGGACAACCTTTTAGTTTTGCCCGAGACTCGAAAACAATCAGAAAATGACCGAAATACCCTCGCAAAATTCTGAACAGTGCACACAACGCGTACCGACACAAAAATAATTAAATTTATTTTTAATTATCACTATTTATTTAATAAAAATATTAAATAAAATCATTTAACATTTTATTCAAAAGCGTTTGTTGATAACGCGAATATTAGAGTTAATTTTTTTTTCGGACAAGGCATAACCGGGTTTCCAAATAAATAACAAATATTTTTATAAATGTTATAAAAATGTTTACGAAATACTATCAAATGAATACTCATTGTTATAGGAAAAATAATTTGAAACGCAATGACGCAAGTTTCGTATTTTAAATCATCCGTTAAGTGGCCTAAACGAGACCCGAACCGTTATATTACAAAAGTTACACTTTTGGTCCCTGTGAAAATATTTACAAATAAACCCTAGACTATTTGGACTTGTCACATTTATTTTATAACTTTTAAAATATAAATATATATATAAAAGTTATTAGATTTTTTTCATTTCATTAATATAACATCACACACACACAATTTCTCTCATCCTCTCTATATTTTTCGGCGACCTCTCCACCTCCGCCGCCCCACCTTTTTTCCGGCCACACTCCGACTAACCCAAAAGTTATAAAATATATAGATCTACCCGATCTACTACCTCACTCGCCGCCACGCGCCATATCTACCACTAACCACCGCTGCCGCCACCACAACCAACACCACCACCGACACATCCGCACCTCCTCCACCCCGCTATCACGCCACCATCCCCACCTATATCTCACCCTCACCACTAAGGGTGCGTTAGTTCGTCTTCATAAGCACCAAAGGTTGCTTTTTTGAAGTAGATTATAAGCACAGGGTGCGTTAGAATTTGTTTGTAACCACCCTACATGGTTGCGTTTTGTGTATTACAAAGCACAAATGTGCGTTGGCAGCAAGAGCCACCCACAAGGGGTGGGTTTCGTTCCTGTGTTTCTCGCTTAGCAACCATAGACTGGTTGTGTTTGTTGGTTAGTATAGAAACAGCCACGACACCAACACCTCCACCCACAGCAACCACCTACAACTACCATAAAAGAGTGCGTTTGATTTGTTTTATTATAGCACAGGGTGCGTTCGTTTTGGTTTTATTTATAACAAAAGGGTGCGTGTGGCTGTGTAAAACGCAGGTTTAGGGTCGATTGGTGGATGGTAAAACAACTAGGTTGCGTTGGTATTGAAGATCACGAATACGTCCTTTAAACAAGGATTATTGTAGAAAGGTGAGATCACTGATGGGATTATATTAGAGTTTTCCGAAGAGTTAAAAGAAATGCTTCCTGATGAAGCTGGGAAATAATCCGATGAGACCGAAGTATAGTTAAGAATATTCATAGAGGAAAAAGCATCCTCAATATCGGAAGTAGAGTGGTTGGGAGAAGACATCGTTCTGTTAACAACCCAGTTGTAAATAACATAAGTTATTTATGATATAATATAGTATAATAATTATGTATCTTTACATACTGATCCGGAATGTAGTGGCACGGAGGACTTTGATGGCTAGAAAAGAAAAGTAATGTGGTTATAGTTAAGGTTTTTGACCTTGTTCTCTATAACCATGGCGCTGATACCAATCTGTAACACCCCCATTTTTACATATAGCAGCGGAAGCTAATCTGGGGTATTACTTCATAGTACAACATTCATAATCATAGAAAATGACTCAAAAGAGACGTTTTGGAAAATGTAGTTATCATTCATTAAATCAGAGTTTTACAAAATGCCATTAATAGGCAACAGGTTCCAGAATCTAAAGAAAATGTAATTAGTTTGAATGATAACAATTTAGCCATCTTCAAATCCAATGCCACTCCGAGCCCATGCCATAAGTTTCTTAATTATCTGAGATAAAACACGCTAAAAAGTCAACACAAAGGTTGAGTGATATTCATAGGTTTTCAGTTATAATAGTTTGAATGCAAATTTAATATTGGGTTACGTTGTTATACACCCGTTATAAAACAAATATTATTGCCATTAGCTCATGAATCCGAAGCCTTGGGATATGTTTGATACGTTATAGCCCCAACGGGTGCCTTTGCCAAAACACCCGCAGTTATATTCTAATGATGTGCAATTGGTTACCGGTATGACTGGGTACACCAACGGGGAGTCCAACCCAAATAGATCTATTCACAACATTCGCGCTCACTCCGTAGAGTAATTAACGGTTCATGATATTGGGGACTTAAAGGCAAAATAGTTACTTAGGCAATAATAAATCAGGATAGCATACAGAAATAATTGCATTCATGGTTTAAGCATGTATCCCCCTCGCGGGTTTATAAAACATTTGAAATATTGAAATGCGAGGCTATGAACTCACCTTAACAGTATAGGGAAATTTGATTGATAGCAAAGGTAATTAGGTTCTAAAGAAGCCTGTAGAGGAGAATTTGGAACCTATTCCCGCGTTTGTCACAAAACCCCCCGGGTTCTCTGCACATTGGGATCTTTGAATTCAAGTGACAAGGAATTGAATAAGGAGTTTTCACCAACGATAAGTGCTAAGGTAATGAACAATTCACAAGTGGACCATAGAAGATGTTTCGATAAAACCTGTTTAGGGAAGTTGAATAAATAAGGGTGATACTGTTTTGTTATGTTGCTCGATTGATGATACTGTGGTAGGGCTTGGGGTATTCTATGGAGGGGTGTGAAAAGATATCGAATCCATCAATAAAAGCCAAAGGAGACGAGTGCTGTTTTAGATGAATTTTATTGTCTTTTAAATATTCAAGGGCTGGTAGGCAGTCAAAAAGGAGTGGGTAAAGGAGATAGTCAAATAATTAATAAACTTAATTTTATTGCAATTCAAGAAACGAAGATGAGAAGGTGTCTCACATGGATGTGAAATTTAGTGTTGGTAACTGATTAAGACTACGAGTTTAGTGAAGCGCTGGTAATCTGGTGGCATTCATTTGTATTTGGGAGAAATCTTTTTTTCAAGAAAGATTTATGTAACGATCTCAGATCGTTTGTAGCCATTATGGACGTGATGCCCTAGTAAAACTAAGCTTCTGTTGTGTCTACTTACGCCCCGCAGCACATCTTTGAGACGTGTTATGGGAATATTACTGATTTTCATAGACGTTGGAATTGGAGATGCTATTTTAATGGGCGACTATAACGAAGTGCGTACCAATTTGAAATACGAGGTACGTGTTTTAATGATAATAACGCTAGCTTTTAATCAATTCTATCTTCATCTGGATATTAGTGATATTAAAATGGAGGGTTTACACGTTTACTTGTCACACCCTTCATTCGGAAAAATGATAAGTTGGATAGGTTCCTTGTTTCGGGATGGATTCTTACTATTTCCCTCCATTTCGGTGTTATATTTATGGACCGGCATCTTTCAGACCATCGTCCGATTTGTTTATGTAAGTTAAAAGTGACTTTGGAGATTTGTTGTGTGTGTGTGATATAGGAGATTCCTTGCAGGTTCTATCATTCGTGTTCTAACTCGTTGGTTATGATGGAATATGGTGGAAACAGACTTGGCGCGCCTTGGCCTTATTCGGTACAATAATAAAATTGATTCAGGTTTAAAAAGAAGTTACAAGACTCAAAAAAGTTATCAGGTTTGTGGGTTAACGATAAAAAATGGCAGAGTGCAAATGTTTCTAAGAACTTACATTTGTTTCTGAGCTTCGTGATAGATTGATAAACGTTTAGGATCAATATGGCCTATTGATTCGTTGATTTTAGGCGACAAGACTTAATGATAACCTAATGATCTAAAGGAGATGGAAATATGGATTTCGTTCCAGAAAGCAAAGTCAATGGCGATTGAAGGGTGACGAGTAACTCGAAGTATTTTCATGGAATGCATTAACAAGAACGTTCTAGATCTAGCCTCCTGTTTGTTAGTATGATGGTACGTGGTGCACAGATCCTATCTTAGTGAAGAAAGCTTTTTAAAGATCACTATGAAGCCGTTTTAAATAATGCCCACAAAGGCTAATTGAAACTCAGTTGCTCCTTTCCGAATCGTTATCACAGATCAGTTGCCGAGACTTAGAGCTCATGTATCTCATGATGAGATTATATTAGGTCTGTGTGGGATTGTGGATCAATAAGTCCCGGCCCGGACGGGTTACACTTAATTCTTTTAGAAAATTTTGGAAGGTTATTGGTCCGGATTTCTGTGAAGCAGTTGAGCATTTCTTTAAACAGGGCTCGTTCTCTAAGGGTTGTAACTCTTCTTTTATTTCTCTAATCCCAAAAAAAGTCTGGATAGCAAAATTCGTCAAACGATTATCGCACCTATTAGATAATAGGGTGTATTATAGGTCGTCACTAAGATTTTGGCAAGCCGTTTGCTATGGTATATAGAGCATACCTTGTGTCTAACACTCAATCCGCGTTTATTGCTGGAAGAGCAGATCTTGGATGGTCCTTTCATTCTTAACTTAGTGCTTGAATTTGGTGTAAAAGGAAGAAAAAGAAAGCTTGTATTTTAAAGTTGATTTGCTAAGGCTTATGACCGGTTCGTGGGACTTCTTGCTTGACGTCCTTGAGGCTTTTGGATTCGGTTCGACTTGTTTGACTTGGATTAGATGGAATTTCTGATTTACTAAGGCTTCGTTACTAGTTAATGGAGTCCGTCTGACGAGTTTTCTATTCATCGTGGGTCTAAACAAGGTGATCGCATCGCCTTTATCTTTTATAACTTGTTATGGAAGCTATTGCATTTATTCCTGTTTAGTAAAGCAGTTGATGACTATGTGATAAGGCATTCAATTACAGGGGACCTTTGGCATTATCTCATTTATTTTAGCGGAAGACGCCTTTTATTATGGTGAATGTCTGAATACTAATTATGAGATATTATCATATTCTTAATGTTTCCACTCGCGTCGGGAAATTACAGATTAATATTCATAAGAGCCAATTTTGGTGTGGGGGTCCTCGCGGTCATAAGAAGAGGATATGGCTTTCTTCTTTTAGGTTTCACTATTAAGGAAAACAAGTTCGTTAACTTGGGGTTATGGTTGGGTCTGGTGATGACTCTTCTAAGGCTTGGGATGATGGTTAATTTAAAGCTTCAATCGCGTTTGTCTAAATGTAAAGCGAAAACCCACTCAATTGGTGGTAGGCTTTACTTTTTTTAAAATCAGTTCTCGGTGCATCTCTCTTTATAACTTCCATTTTTACGGTTCCTAAAGGTGCTTAAGGTTATGGAGTCAATTCGTAGTAACTTCTTTAAAGGTGCCAGCATGTTGGAGAAAAAATTTCCTGGATTGCTTGGGATAAGGTGTTAGCTTCGAAGAAGAAAGGGGGTCTTGGGGTTTCGAGTTATTTCGCTCTTAATCGAGCCGGCCCTCTTAAAGTGGGTTTTGCGTTTCGTTTGCAAGATGATTCTTGTGTTCGTGTTATCCAAGCGGTTCAGTGGGGATAAGATGATTCCTCATTCAGATCGTAAGGTTTCCATATGGAGTTCGATTTTGAAGGAAGTTCAAGTGCTTAAGTCATCTGGATTTGATTTCTTGTCGTATTGCTCTAAACGTATCGGGGATGGTCAATCTACTAGTTTTTGGAAAGAGACTTGGATGGGGGATATTCCCTTGTGTGAGTTGTGTCCGCGTTTGTTTGCCCTTGATTCTGCTCCCAATTATTTGTGTGGCGCTAAGATGGCTGGCCCCCTGGATACGTCTTTTCGGAGATCATTTTATAGGATGGGTCGAACACAAGAATTCTCAGATTTAAGTTCTTTTTGAATTCAGTGTTCTCAACGTCTAATGATCGTGTGGTATTGTCACCCTTATCTAGCTAGAGTTGAATTTTAGTGTGAAAGATACACGTCTAGCTATTGTATGATTTTATTCTTCCCTCTTCATTCTTGATCCGACTAGGTGGTTAAGTAATTCCTATTAAGATTAATGTTTTTAGTGGCGAGCTCCGTCGGGGTGTTTTGCCTACCTAGATACAAACTGGTCCAAAAAGGTGTTATTTTGGAGTCCACTTCTTGCCCGTTTGGTTTTCGGATGAAGAGTACTGTCCATCATTTGTTTTATTTCGATGTTCTCTATCACAGGAGTTTTGCATCGTTTTGGCCGTAGGGTGGGAGATCGATTTCCAGCTTTGCGTTCGTTTCTCTAGAATGGGACGAGTGTGTTCTCTTCTATTCGTCTCCGGTTCGTTAAAGATTTTATGTGAAGGAGTCTCTACGTTGCTTGTGTTTATTTGGGGATTCCGGAATCGTCTACTTTTGATGTTAATAAGCCGTCTAGATCGATCCCCTTTTTGAGAATATTGTCTCTCCTCCTTGTCTTGGTGTAATAGTAGGTGGTAGTAAGAAAGTTCTCTAGGGATTATTGGCATTAAAATTAGCCGTTCAAAAAAAACGGCTTCGTTCTACTCGCAACCTAGGTAATATGTCAAGTCTTAGTTATGTTTCTGTGTCTTCGAATTTTATAAAGTATATCATCATTGATTGAATTGTTATGGAGTATTGTATCACCGTTCGGGCCATCATAAGTCAGAATATTAGAATATATTATAATGTTAACAGTAAGCTTATTAGAATATATTATAACAATAGTTTACAAGTTTAGCTTATAGATTAAGTACAAACATTAAATTAGGAGATAAAACACATATGTTTTTGAGTTCAAAGCTTTTAACAAGAGTTTAAGCATGATCATATGAACATTATAAGGGTATGAAAATATAATGTAAGTGGTATTCGCTATTTTATACATATATTTTACCATGAAAAACAAACCCAAAAGACCAAAAACATAATTAAAATGGTATATATATGTTTGTTTTTGTGTTTGTGTATGTGCAGGTACGGATATCAAGAAAAGAACAAAAATAAAGATAAAACCGGATAAAACCGAGCACGGGATCGAAAAGAACGCGAGAAAACGAGACCAACGGTGCCCTCGGATTTTATTGGGCCAGCCCGTAACCCACTTAACGGGCCGGACCAGCCCAAATAAAGTCAAAGGCCCAATTGAAGAATGAAACAAATTAAAAAAAGCCTTAAATTTGCTATTTCTACTCGTTTAAGAAAGTAAGGATTAAGAAATGAATATGGATGAGAAAGATCACACGTGTGCACCCGAAAATAAATAAACTTAACATCACAGACATTCCATTTTCTTTTGATTCATGTGAACCATAATGTGACACCGTGGCCACACTAATTGCTACTACAAGTTTGCGAAAGGGAGAGTGTATATCATCAAAACAAAAATTGGGAATTATTGGCTGCTAACCTTCTTCGCACGAGACCCCTAAAAAATTCGAAATCATCAGAATAAATAAGGGAACATGCCCTCTCCACACAAGTTTTCTTTAGCTCACTAATTCTTCCACGTGTCAATCCATTTTCATAACAATTTAGTTAAAAGATCGAGTAAACAAGAAATATTGATGAGGAAAATAAGTGCCTTAGATGCTCACGTGCAAACCAAATTAATTCAAAAAATGAACACGTGACCGAGCACTATAATTTGAAGGAGCGAATTGGACAAAAATACGTGACATGGGATGGAGTTATTATTTTCAGTTCATATCAAAAGTGGAACCAACAGTATTGTGTGTTTAATATATCTGCTTTGAAATGAGGCTAACTCAAGAGTAACACGGGCGAGAAAGTACCGGCTATGATCATTTAAATACACAAAGTTGATGATCCGTGTGACACCAAAAGAGATGCAATGATTGGCTCATTGAGTACCCAATGATAGGGTCCAAAATTACAACATCACCCCTTCTCACCCATATAAATTGTACCCACTCCCCTCATTTTTCCCCATCTAGTTAGTTAGTTAGTTTTATTTTTTTAGTGTAGTTTTTATATTTTTTTAGCTTATTTCATAAATGTAATTGCTTATTTCCATTTTTATGCTTATTGTACTCAACTTTTGTCTCAAGCTTTTTAATATAATGTAATAGATTTGGTTTAAAGTTGATTATAAATATCGTTTTGCTTATTTGGTGTTTAATCTCTCAGAAGCTTTTTCTTTTCGTGTGCTTATTCTATAAAGTTTGCTTATTCAGTAATTGTTTACATGGCTATTTCTGAGTTTAAGCTTGATTGTATGTACTAATTTGATTTGGCTTATTTTGGTGCTTAGACTCTCGTTCTTATGATTTGAAGCAAACTGAAAGTATAAGTTGGGTCACATTTAAAGGGCCACGTTTGTTTAGATCGAATCTTAGACTGCGCTTGTTTTTGTTTTAAAAAAAATTCTTGGGCATATTGTTTCATTTAGGCACGCTTGGTTTGTTAGAGAAATTTATCTATTTTTTCTCGTCAGTTTCTTAGGCAATTGAGCTTGCGATTATAAATTTTCATGTGCAAGTTGTTTAGTCTTAATTGGGCCTGTTGGGTCACGATTTGTGTAACAGGAATTTTGCAAATTGAATTTGTGATATAATATTTTCTTAACAGTTAATTATATTTTGTGTGTTTTTGTGTATCGTAACTCATGGAGGCGTTAAGCTTAAGGGTTTTATTTAGCTAGACCGACTTAAATAGAATGTTTAGCTAAATAAATCGGGTGGTTTTCGTTTAATTGAGGGTCTCCAATTAGGTTCCATTTTCTATCATTTTTCAATTAATTAGCGTAGTTTTTATTTTATAATATTGTTTTGATTTTTGCAATGCTTAGTGTAGATTTATTTTTAAATGCTATGTTTAAATTCATTATGAGTAATTATGGAGTAATTGTTAGTGCTTGTAAGTGAATTATAGGTTGGAATTTAGGTGCGGGTTTAAAAAGATTTAAAAAATATTTAGTCATAAGTATTGTCTTTTCGATTTACATTCCGTCATTTAATTTTAATACAATTTAATTTCTTGTCATTAATTTTTAAGCATTTCGTTTTACTTGTCATTTTAATTCGTTAAACCTAAGCCCGCACTTAATGAACATTTCACGTCACTTAGCAAGCATTATTTTAGTTTAATTTTCTTAGATCAATTTTAGTATAAGCCTGTAGATTCAAAACTTAGAATTAATATTAGTTTAATTTTTAGTATAAAAATAGTTTAAAACCAAAAGTTTAGCTTTCCTTTTATATGCTTTCCTTTTAAGTAGATTAGACAACCAAAACCAAAAAACTTTATGACCTTTCAAGACTCATTACAACTGAACGTAATTTCCATACGCCACACGTCGAGGAAACTACTCGTATGGTTTTTAAGAATCGTTTTGGTTAAAAGTGAATTCTGACCCGACGGTAATACTATAAACTACACTATAAGTTCTATCCCTATTATTACTTATATTATATAATATATATATATATATATATAATAAGTTATATATATAAATATATATTATAAAATAAATATATTTATAATATATATATTATATATTGTATGTAGTGATTTGGACGCATCAGTTTTTAGTGCAGTTTCCGGGGAAGTGTGTACGATTATCGCGTTTCGTTCGAAGATTAGTGTTTTTGAAGAACCTTCCTCGTGAAGTTATCGCTTTTCTATTGTGAATATTTTCTTATAAAATCATAAAAAATACAAAAATATTTTACACTTTTATTTAATTTTCTTTTAATATTTAAAAAATAACCGTTTGTTAATTGTTGTTTCGGCTCACCTCTAGATTACAAACTATAAGGAAAGTTTAAGGCGGGTTTGATTTCATCACCCAAAAGGAGAAGGGTTATTCTAAAAAGCGTCTCGCGTTTACCAACTCCTTCGCTTTCTTGTGCGTATTTTTAGAGAGCTACCGTACACGTTTAACTTTCGGTTACTAAAAATATTTTCTTATTTTAATTTCTTTTTCTTATGTATTATTTGAAAAAGCTAAAAATATTCCTCTTTATCCTCTTATCCGTTTAATTCTTTCTCTTGTCCTCTATATTGTTTAATTCTTTGACATGTCTTCATATTACCAACCTAGTTGCTACGGGTGTGGAGGTCCTTTAGATGGTTCGATTTGTCGACAATGTAATTGCGAAAGGTGTGGAAATATGCGTTATGGAGGCATTTGTTATCATTGTAATTATGATACAAATCCGAATTCTCTCAATTTTTCCGACTACTCTCCACAACCCCGGTACGAGACGAATATTTGTGAGTTATGTGGAAACGATGCTCATTTTGGTTACGATTGTCCAACACAAGTTCCGTTTGATTATAATCCGAACCCGTGTTTTGATCAAAACTTCGATAATAATTTTCCACTAACTTCACCAAGTTTTTCACAACAATACTTTTGTTGTGAGAACTGCGGGGGGTCCTCATGAAACTTTTCAGTGTCAACCGATGAACCAAGATTTCTATAAATCTAATTCTTCTGGTTTTGACCAATTTTAACCCTCGCAGTTTCCCGTCAATTATCCTCCTCAAGAGACGAGTAACGAAATTTTGCAAGCTCGTGAAGACTTAATGGAAGCTATAAAAGCCTTTTTAAAGATACATCATATACCTCATAATGAAAGTGCATGGCTATATTGCTAGCTGAGGAAGAGATTTTTTAAGCATAGCAAAGCTATGGAAGAAGAGTAATAATACACCTGAATTTTACAACAAAAATGCCTTCTTAAGCTATAAACGATTTTGCAAAATCTTAAAGGAATTCAACAAGAGAAGAAGAATCTGACAACTCAAAGTTCTATTCCATATTGGAATTTTTCTATGATTAACGATGAAGAAGCTAGAGATAACTTTATGAAAGGCGTTTGCACCTTCTTAAGGAAGTTTAGTCGTATACCTTTTGGAATAACACCAAAGGTTATATTGATAGCTTGGGAAAGTTTTGGCGAAATTAAAGATGCTTTGATGGACAAGCAATATCGACAAGAGGATATTCAAGAATTGATGATAAACTCTTGAAATGTGTGAAATACAGTGAAGAGTTTTTCAGATATAATTAAATGTCCAAAGCCTGGAATCGTCCGCTTTTCTACTTCGATGATGACGATGATGAGTATACTGTTATATGGAGAAGGCCTAAAGCGATCACACCCGATGAACCAATCGAGGAACCCAATAACTCTCTAAGTATGGGGGACGAGCATCTTGACACTATTTCTGATGCTGAGATCCTTGTCCCAATCCTAAGTGAGTTCGAGGGTATTTTCGACAATACGTGTGATGTGCCCGTTCGTGATGATTCTTCTACTTTTGATGCTTTGAATGATAATTCTGAGATTTTATCCAATTCCAACGATGATGATACTTCGAGTGATGACGATGATTTTGAGGATGTCGAGTACGTTAGCTTAAAAAAAAAAGAAGAGGTGAATGATGAAAAAGAGTTTAGATTATAAAGATATTTTTTCAAATCCAAAGACGTTTATACTTCGTGGAGAAATTAAATAAACGAACATCAAAACATACAAAACGTCTTATTTCTAAATATGAATCTTTGAAAGTTAACTATACTTCTGGATCGTGTGCTCAAGCCATTTTTCTCCATTTCATATCCGCCGTCGCAGACGTGATATCGTTCTTTGAGGAGTCCGATACTTCACTTTCACATTTTGGATAATTTCTTTACCTAAATTCTGAGACTTTATAGCATCCATGACGGAAAGAGAGAGAAGGGCAGTACCACTACTCATGCTAATTACTCTCTTCTCGAGTATGATTCGTTTCTTTTTGAGGTTGAGCCCGATTAGGAGGGGTTGATTAGCATTGATAATTCAAATGACCCTCTTTTGGAACTTCCCGAGTTTGAATCATTTCATTTCGATCCGTCATTTCCTCGTCCTCCTCCGGAACCACCGGATGTTGAGATTTGCTTACATTTTGAGCCCGATGCTGACCAAAGGGGAAGTGAGATTGATTTTTCTCAAAATGTTAAAGATGACGATTCCTTCACATTTTTCATTCGGACTTTTATCCCGTTTCTCACCTACCCTGCGGATTCTCCATTACTTCTCTCCATCAGGAGTGAAGACACTATTTTTGACCCCGGCATCTTCATTTAAGAGCTGGTGGCATCTCATTGGGATGGAACTTTCATATGCTTTAATGTTTATCAAAACATTAATGAAAGCTCGATTGAGATTTTCTTTTCCATTTGCTTCCCCATGGACAACTTAATTCGGGGTCGAGTCAAGCTCGTGACACGTTAATCAAACAAGCATTTGTCTATCTTCTATCTATATCCATAACAACTAATGAGAAGGTTCTTGCCATTCTTTCTCATGTTTCGTGTTTGTGGTTGTGTTGTTTTGTCCAGGATTACCCGATTTTGAAGACTCTGTATGCACTGTGGTTTGTCATTTATTCGAGCTTCATATCCTCAGCTTCATTTAGGGAATTCCATATCCTAATCTTATCGATTACCCCTTTTATATATTAAGATTATGCTTTGAAATTAGTATGGGGGTGGCAGTCTCACATTGAGGACAATGTGTAGCTTTAGTATGGGGGAGGGAATCTATCGATTTGATTTTACCTGTGCCCGTTGTTCTCAAGTGTAACCCGTTTTTCCACCAAAAATATGTGATTCATATGAAAAAATAGCAAAAATGTTTAAATTTTTATGCATAAAAAAATTGAAAATGTTGTAAAAAAATAATGTAATAAGTGTTTTGGGCATAATTAGGTGAGAACGAGAAAACAAATTTGACCAAACGGTTTTAAAACCTTAGTCTTTTTCCTTAACAAATAACGATGAAAGTTTTGAGCAAGTCTCCAAGATATTTTAAACATGCTAGACTTGATTTTTATTTAACGTAAAAGAAGACTTTGTGCAAATTCATGTAATAATATTAATAAATATGCCGAGTTAGAATTATATATGGCTAAGCGATGCGCGGTTGGTTTCTCGTTTCTTAGAGATTTTGAATTGCGAAGAACTAGAGATGATAGTGTTATTTATAAGTCATGATATTAAACGTAGATTAGTTGGTTTTCTTTCAAGCTCATAAGTATTAATTGTGGCTTTTTCTCCCATTAGCTTGTCTCACTATAAGCATAAATGTTAAAAATAAGGTTGTCCGGGTTCAATTTTAATTTTTATTAACTTCCCTTTGATTTGGACGTCGATGTATTCTAATATTTGGCTTAATATATGACACTTCATGTACATGTTCTTTACTATATCCTTAAAGAGCCTAAGGGTATATGGTATGAGTAGAGTTTAATCAAATTATTACTTTGCCTAAAGTGAGCCTAATGGAATATGCAAAAGTAATACTAATCATGAAATTTATTTGTACTTAAAAGAGTCTTATGGTATATGGAACTAATAAAATTAAGGATTAAGTTGCTTATTATTTTTACTTAAAGAGCCCTCAGGTATCTGGTGTAAAATAATATAACTTGATTATGTCTTCAAGAGCCTTCGGGTATATGATATGAATTAAGGCAAAAGTAACAAAAGCCAAACTTTCTCAACTTCGATCGATTATTCAAGGATTAGGGTTGAAAGCTATACTTAATTTTAACCGTCCCACTTTATTTTTAGGAATTAATAATAACGGAAACAAGTCTTAAAGAGCCTTAGGTATATGACTAAGTAAAATCTTCGAGAAACAAAGATAGGAAAAAACAAAAAATAAAATTTTCGGGAGGAAAAGTAAGTACACAATAAGTATTTAGATGAGAGTTTTAATAATCATGACTTGTAATTGACAATGATCTTATTTTTAAGCTTAGTATGGAAAAGTGAAAGTTGGGGACGATGAATTTATTTTGCTTGTTCCATGATCCTAAGTACTAATAATAATAATAATAATAATAATAATGTTATTAAGTGTGGAAATAATGGAAAGTTATGAAAAAGCATAAAAAATAAAAAAATCAAAAAATGTTGAAAATCGAAAAACGGGGTGTTTTTTTATAACTATTAATTTCTTAATTCCTTTAGATGAGCACTTTGCTACTTTTCAAAGTGATTAGTTTGAGGGGATTGAAATTTTTAGTTTTAAGCGCGTATTTATTACATTGCGTGAGGACACGACAATACTTTAGTATGGGGGAATTTGGTATTCGCTATTTTATACATATATTTTACCATGAAAAACGAACCCAAAAGACCAAAAACATAATTAAAATGGTATATATATGTTTGTTTTTGTGTTTGTGTATGTGCATGTACGGATATCAAGAAAAGAACAAAAATAAAGACAAAACCGGATAAAACTGAGCACGGGATCAAAAAGAGCGCGAGAAAACAAGACCAACGGTGCCCTCAGATTTTATTAGGCCAGCCCGTAACCCACTTAACGGGCCGGACCAGCCCAAATAAAGTCGAAGGCCCAATTGAAGAATGAAACAAATGAAAAAAAAGCCTTAAATTTGCTATTTCTACTCGTTTAAGAAAGTAAGGATTAAGAAATGAATATGGATGAGAAAGATCACGTGTCCCCGAAAATAAATAAAACTACATCACGTGACATTTCATTTTCGTTTGTTTCGGTGAACCATAATGTGACACGTGGCCACACTAATTGCTACTACAAGATTTTGAGAAGAAGTGTATATCATCAAAACAAATATTGGGAATATTGGCTGCTAACTTCCTCACGTGACCCCTAAATAATTCGAAATCCATCACATGCCTCTCCACTCAAGTTTCTTTAGCCTCTCTAATTCTTCTACGTGTCATTCTTTTTCATAACAATTTTGAGAAAAGATCGAGTAAACAAGAAATATTGATGAGGAAATAGTGCCTTAGATGCTCACGTGCAAACCAAATTAATTCAAAAAATGAACACGTGACCGAGCACTATAATTTGAAGGAGTGAATTGGACAAAAACACGTGGCATGGGATGGAGTTATTATTTTTAGTTCATATCAAAAGTGATCCAACAGTAGTTAATATCTGCATTGAAATGAGGCTACTCAAGAGTACACGTGGCGAGAAAGTACCAGCTGGATCATTTATGCAAAGTTGATGATCCGTGTGACACCAAAAGAGATGCAATGATTGGCTCATTGAGTACCCAATGATAGGGTCCAAAATTACAACATCACCCCTTCTCACCCATATAAATTGTACCCACTCCCCTCATTTTTCCCCATCTAGTTAGTTAGTTAGTTTTGTTTTTTTTAGTGTAGTTTTTATATTTTTTAGCTTATTTCATAAATGTAATTGCTTATTTCTATTTTTATGCTTATTGTACTCAACTCTTGTCTCAAGCTTTTTAATATAATGTAATAGATTTTGTTTAAAGTTGATTATAAATCTCGTTTTGCTTATTTGGTGTTTAATCTCTCAGAAACTTTTTCTTTTCGTGTGCTTATTCTATAAAGTTTGCTTATTCAGTAATTGTTTACATGGCTATTTCTGAGTTTAAGCTTGATTGTATGTACTAATTTGATTTGGCTTATTTTGGTGCTTAGACTCTCGTTCTTATGATTTGAAGCAAATTGAAAGTATAAATTGGGTCACATTTAAAGGGCCACTTTTGTTTAGATCGAATCTTAGACTGCGCTTGTTTTTGTTTTTAAAAAAAAATCTTGGGCATATTGTTTCATTTAGGCACGCTTAGTTTGTTAGAGAAATTTATCTATTTTTTTTGTCAGTTTCTTAGGCAATTGAGCTTGCGTTAATAAATTTTCATGTGCAAGTTGTTTAGTCTTAATTGGGCCTGATGGGTCACGATTTGTGTAACAGGAATTTTGCAAATTGAATTTGTGATATAAATGGTTTTCTTTAACAGTTTAATTATGTTGTGTGTTTTTGGTTCCGGTCAACTCATGAGGCGCGGAGCTTAAGGGTTTATTTAGCTAGACCGACTTTGATTAGTTGTTTTAGTTAAATAAACCGGGTGGTATTCGTTTAATTGCGGGTCTCCAATTCGGTTCATTTTCTATTCCTTTTTCAATTAATTAGTGTAGTTTTATTTTATTGTTTTATTTTATGTTTGCCTATTTGATTTATGCCATGCTTAGTGTAGCTTTATTTTTAAAATGTTTAGTTTTTATTTCATTATGAGTAGTGAGTAGATTTCGTAGTGCTTGTTAAGTGATTTGGAATTTAGGTGCGGGTTTAAAAAGATTTAATAAATATTTAGTCATAAGTTTTGTCTTTTCGATTTACATTCTTGTCATTTATTTTTATGCATTTCATTTTACGTGTCATTTTAATTCGTTAAACATAAGCCCGCACTTAATGAACATTTCACGTCACTTAGCAAGCATTTTAGTCATTTATATTTTTAGATCATTTTTAGTATAATCTTGTAAGTTTTAAATATTAATTTAATTTTTAATATAAAAAATTAGTGTAAAA
>BQNB010031721.1:32047-53741 GCA_026074375.1 Tanacetum coccineum | reverse complement strand
AAATATGCAAGTGAAACACGAAATAAGAAAAAAATGTACTTTCCAAAATAAACCCATATGGTTAGCTTTGTGAGTACCTGCCATCATCATAGTTTTTGTATCCATCTTGGTAGGTCTTGTGGCCTAGTTTATGGGTTCACGTCTCTTAGGAGAGATAACTCTTGAAAATTAAATATGGTATAATTTTAGATGATATTTTTTTTGAAGTATAAATAGCATATAGAGTAAGAAAGACTTACCATGAGTACTTTTTAAGTATTTTAACGTGAAAGCGACAATTGACACGTATCTAATTATGCATCCATTAGCCAGATACTTCGTACCTTCACGTCTTCAAATATAATTACCACGTTTTTGATTTCAAATTTAAAAACAAAATCAGAATTTAATGAAAAAGATAAGACTTAAATATAATGCAGGAATGTTATGGTTGAGATGTAATAAGTTGAAAAATGTTTTTTATTTTCCCTCTTATATTCCACGTTTTTTATTTTAATTATGGTTAAGATTTAATGTGTTGTAAAATGTTTTTAATTTTCCCTTTTATATATAATTAAAACGTTTTTGATTTTAATTAGGAAAGTTTTAAAGGATTGTATTAATATAATTAGGATTGTTTTAATTAGGAAAGTTTTAAAGGATTTTTTTAAAACGTTTTTGTTCTGTTGACATTTTTAAATTCACACTCTATAAATGTGACGAAAGTTTTAAAGGATTTTTTTAAAACGTTTTTGTTTCCAAAATTTTAATTAACTCATTAAATGTGTCGAATTATTTCTCTTGTTTGTAGGGATTTACATTCAAAGTTTATATAACTTATCTTAATTAGGTATCAATTTATTTGACTTGTTTGTAGCTAGTTTTAATGAGTATTAATGGGCTAAATCATTTCTCTAAACTAAAACTGAAATCCCGTTTTTAAATTAAACATATTAATGGCATAATTAATATTTCCATTCTTTGCAAGTCAAAAAGGGTTTGTGTGGTAAATGCTAATAATAAATACCGAAATTTATCAAATAGTTTGTTATTAAATAATGACATTTTTGTTTTTTAATTGACTAACACAACTTCTGACTTGGTTCAGTGGTTGAGTCTCTTGTTTGTGTAGCAAATAACACATGTTCGAATCTTGCAAGTGACTAAATTTTTAAATATTTTCCGAATTTTATTAATTTGATGCCATGTCATATTAATTATGCATAGGTGGCTTCTTAAATGCATAGGGGCAATTGCAAAATAAATATGTGGCAAGAATGTTGCTTATGTGGAATTCATATATGCTCACGTGGCTAAAAATTCAAGATGAGATGGCAATGTTTAATGCTGATGTGGCATGGTTGTTGTTGAGTCATCATTATGGTATCCATTTATATATAATGTAAGATAAGATTAAACCACTAAAGTTTTACTGTATTAATTATCTCATCTTTTTTTAAGTTTTTGTTTTCACAAATTTGACATATAATATTGTATTTTTTCTCCATCAGATTTCTCCACCAAAATATTTCAATTTTGACAAAATTAATTCAATTTTAACAAATTTGATTCAATTTAGACTTTTTGTTGACCAATCAGATCGTACAATTTTGCCTACGTGGCAAAATCAAACGTTCTGATTGGTCCAATTTATTTTCTCATAAAATTTAATTTGATAAAAAAACTTCAAAATAATGTAATTATTTTATTATATTAAAAGATATATGAAAATTCCCTTTAATAATACGTAGTTTATCGGTTTATTCATTCAGAACAAGATGTTATTATTGTTAGCTTTATTATATACGAGACATGCAGACCCGTGCGATGCACACGGATTATATCTAATGTATTCCAGATGGGTTGTGTGTAATTGTTGTTGGCGTTTTTGACTTAATCTTGTTGGTCATTAGAGTTTTGTGGTTGTGGTTATATTAGTTGTAAAAAGTAGTCATGAGTAAGTGATGTTGGGATGCCGTTCCATTTAACATATGTTTAGTATTAAACTATAAATACGTTTTTATTTGTTTTCGTATGTTTTCGTTTGTTTTTATCCGTTTTCAGACGTTTTCGTCCGGTTTTATTTGTTTTCATATTTTGTCGTCCTTTTTAATACGTTTTCGTACATAATGGGACTTACCCACTCCTTGCATGGCCGTGTAAAATCAATTGGATACATTAATGGTTCTTATATAAAAGATAAAATCAATTTGATACATTAATGGCTATTGCATGAGGGTTGTGTACATAGTGCTATTTGTCTTGCACCCCTCATAATGGATACCTCCACAATAAATTAAGGGACTCAATCTTTTATAATAATAGATAGATTTGTCTTGCACCCCTCATAATGGATACCTCCACAATAAATTAAGGACTCAATCTTTTATAATAATAGATGACCACGTTTAATTATGGTATAATAATTCCTATAATTAGGAAGGTTAATTTTATGGTATATGATTGATGGGCTTTAATTCTCCTATAAAATCAACTGCATGAGGAAAAACACAAACAATACATTATTATTTTGAAGTCCAAGTGCAATCTTTTGATCGATCATGGTTTCTTTTTTGATGTTGTTAGTACATAGTTTACTTTGGACTATATCCACTAGCAATAGCGATTGTTCTTCTTGCTGTGATAATGATTTTAAACGAGTGCACGCCGATGTTTCATGGACTCCAAGGTTGTCAAATTTAGTGATATTTGTCCTGATCATACTCGATATAGTCGTGTATAAGCTAAGAAAACTTCACGAAAAATCAATACCTTTCTCATCAGAACATCCATGCCGCCGCTTTAGCCTAGCCGAGATTCAGTTAGCAACAAATAACTTTGATCCGGAAACAATCATAGGAAAAGGTGGATTTGGTAAAGTGTATAAAGGTTTTATTGATGATGGTGGAACAAAAACAACTGTCGCAATCAAACGGTTGGATTGTCTATCTAGACAAGGAGCCAGTGAATTTTGGACAGAAGTCAAGATGCTTTCCAGGGTTCGACATGGTCACTTGGTCTCTTTAATAGGATATTGTAGTGAGTTTAATGAGATGATGGTTGTATACGAGTATATCTCAGGTGGGGACCTTGCAAAACGTTTGCATAAAGTCGATGGAAAGAGTATACGGACTCCTTTATCTTGGGTAGAACGTCTGAAGATATGTATCGGGGCTGCACGCGCGTTGGATTATCTTCATACTGGGACAGGTGTTAAAAACAGAATCATACATAGGGATGTTAAAAGCTCGAATATACTTCTAGATGAGAATATGGCAGCCAAAGTATCTGATCTTGGGCTGTCAAAAATTGGTCCTGTTGATCAATCGTGTACTCATGTGAGCACCAATGTCAAAGGGACGTTTGGCTATCTTGATCCGAATTATTTCATGACAGGTAGATTAACAAGGAAATCTGATGTTTACTCATTTGGGGTTGTACTATTAGAAGTATTATGTGGGAGGCCTGCTGTTGATCCAAGTCTCGACGAACGGGGACTGGTGGGATGGGCCCAACGAAACATAAAAGAAGGAACATTAAACGATATAATTGACCTGAATATGACGGGTCTAACCCTTTGCTCAAGGAAGAAAATCCAAATTATAAAAGCATTTGTGAAAATTGCAGTTAAATGTTTACAGACTCGGCCTAAAGACCGTCCAACTATGAGTGAAGTAGTAGTCGACCTTGAGGCTGCATTGGCATTGCAAGAAAGAGGGGAGTATCTTGTACGTAGTCGCTACAACAACGGTGAACAAATAAGTTCAAGTTCATACAGCAAGACCGGAAAGATAATGATGTTATCAAGAACGTTACGAAAAATATTGCCTGCAAAAACCCCTGTAAGACCTGGTAAGTTTTTCATCTATTGCTTTCGGGTTATTTGCATAGAATACCAATGTACTTTTTCAAATTGCCATGTTTTAGCCATTCTACTTTCTTTCACTAAAGTTTTTATATAAATTAAAGTTCCTCATATATATGATCCCGATTTTAAGGTTTTTTTTTGCTACAGAAAGACTCGAACAAGACACAAAACCATCTTTTTATGACTCATATGTACTGATGTACAAAACCTAAAAAAAATACAATGACTAAATCGGGATAAATGAAAAAGCACGTTGAGTCGTTGATACTTGATGCAAATAACCAATATCTAAAATGTATACGTGTTTATTTGACTTCAGATGTTAAGGACGGATCGTCGCATGGAAAGAAGAAAAACAACAAAGATGGTTGTCTAAAAAAGTTCTACCGAACAAAAGTGGAGCGGGTTTCCAAGAAGTTGAAGATTGTGGTCTGAAAAAATTCAGCTTAGATAATCTCAAAGTTGTGACTAGGAACTTTAGTGACGATATGGTGGTGGGTGAGGGAGCGTTTGGAAAAGTTTTCAAAGGTTGGGTTGAACCAGAAACATATATATGTTCCTTCTTATTGAAAATTTATATTTTACTTCTTTTCTTTGTAATCGTTGAGTTGGTTCGATTTTTTGTTCTTTCTTAAGATGGCTAATACGAAGAGGTATCAAGCCGTATACGTGAAGAATAAGTAATTGCTTGTAGGCGACATATTCGTAAACAAAATATACAGTAATGAAGCAAGAATTCTTTTCGAAATAGTGATTCAAGAACACTGTAGATAAATTTTTATATTTAACTGTTAAGTGAAACTACATTGCACATTGCACATATTAAGAAGTATCAAATTGTTCAAACAATCGAATCTAAAAAATTTAGCTTATCCACACGAAAGTATTATATATGGTTCACTATATGGACCATATGATTCAAACTACATTCTTTGACAGTCATTTGTACTCTAGGCCACATATAATTACTGCGCATAACTTTCTATTCACCGACTTCAACCATGAATCAGGATTCCACATCCTCCTGCTACTAAATGTCCTGCTAATCTATCGAGTTTTTTTTAGCAAGGGTAACATGTGGTTTTAGTTCTGTAAGAACCTGCAGCACATAGCATCAAAATGAATATCATCGATCCCTAGAATATTTTGAATAAAAAAGGTCTTACCTATTTCGCAGGGAAACAATAACACTGACGGGCTGATGATGACAGAGGTTAAAAGGATTAATTAACAGAGAAATGTCTTGTAGTTGGTGATTAAGATTACGAAGAATGTCCACACTCGACATTGTTAGCATAAATGGTACCTATAGTCGAAAACTCGATATCGTTTGCATATTGTTTGCTGTCACTTTTGGTACCACATAGATGTTATATCTTGCATATACTACTCTTACAACTATTACTGTGTGTGCTTTACAATTCTAGCAATAGGATATAGTAAAACATTACACCAAGGAAAAACACACTTCTTTTCAAGAGTTGCATGTTTTGACCCGTTCCTATATGTCACCTATCTGTTCGACTACTAATCACGTCCTTAACAGAACAATATTGTAATGATTTAGATCCATGAACACTTCATCGACAAAGGAATTTTGGATTCAAAACGACACTACAGAGTCCTTGGATTTTGCATTCCGTTAATAAATATTATTGTATGTGAATCGATCAAAAGGTTTCCATTTGCAATTAAGTTCCTCCTCCTAAACAATGGGCCAATTTTTAATTAGGTGACTGATTTCACATTAAAAGAAACAGAGCAGCGAAGCTAATGACAAATGACCAATGAAAGAAGCCGCATTGAGAAACAAAAATGATATAAGGACCAGACACATATTTGAAGAAAGTAAACAAGAAAATAAGCAAAACAATTCTCATTTTCCTCTTTAGTTTCCTCTTGCACCAAAACCTTTTCCCAAAACCAGGACTACAAAGCAAGAAACACAAACTCGTCAAAACCTCGATCTCCCAATTTCATCGCAGTATTTAAGCTTGGCTTTCTTAACAGCATCTCAATTGCCATATGAACCACACGTGTGAAACAATCACATTCTAATCTAGATTTTGACGCAATTATATTTTACGCTCCCAATAATACACACTGAGACTTGTCTCTACAAGTATAATAGGGGTGGACGAGAATATTGGGTGCTTTGTGGTTGTTATTTCCTTTGCGGATTTCATTACACTTTTACTTCTCATGATGATCTACAAATTATACTGCTAATCTGTCGAGCTTTTCTGCATGTGTAGCATAAGGTCCTGCAATGGCATCAAAGAGTAATGTGTCCCTATTATGTTTGGAATGTTTTGCGAAAATTATATTCGGTAGACAAAGGTACAAAGAAATAAAACATTTTGAAATAATCGACTTAAGCATCTGAAATCTAACTTCTACTGCAATATATGGCTTTCTACCATCACAAAAATCATATATTGTGGATAACCATTAAATTACTGACTTAGCAGTAAAATTCTCAAGAATAGTTTAGAGGTTCCAATCCAAGTATTGGAGTTCCTCACTTCAGTTTACGCCAGGGACGAAGCCAGGAATTTGTATTAAGGGGGGCTCAATATTTTTTTCCCAGTAGTAACGTACAACTCCTTGTTTCAAAAGTTGGATGGTTCGGCATATTGGTTCAATGATAATTTATCGGTAGTTAAATATAATTACTTGGTTAGTTGAGAAAATGAACAAAATGAGCAAACATTGGCGTATATATAGTGAGGAAGGAAATTAAAGAGATTAAAGTATCTTGTTTAATAGATATAATAGCGTTAGGAAAGACGTCGGTACCTAAAATTTTACAATGTCATGAGCGAACCGTTTGAAAAATGCCCCTCGAATAAAACGACAACTTCTATCTGTAGTATGTACACTCCAAATTACAAAAATCACAAAAGAATTACATCATATATATTGTATTTGATGGTATTTGAAAATTTATTACATAATGTTTTAGAAAGTAAATATCATCCGCACATATGCAACAATGAATAATAAAATTAAACGGTATCAAACAGGGAAAAGTCCAAAATTAATTCGGTCGTCTAAAGTTGTGTGCCCTTTATAAAACGAAAAAATTTTCTTCCCAATAATACACCAGTCCCCCTAAAAAAAGAAAAAAAAAATAACTTTTAATGGCGCTCTAAAGTACTATGCCGTAAGTCGCCTACTTTTCTGATATTAAAGTGGTACTATGTTTGACCAAATTTTTAGAAAAGGACAATAAAAAGTCTCCTGAAAGTACATTAAAAGTACTATGCCGTAAGTCGCCTACTTTTTTAATATTAAAGTGGTACTATGTCTGAAAAAGTGTCTTACACAAAAAGTAAAAGTTTTTTAGGCGACTTTTTTTGGTCTATTTTGGGAAGAGGATTTTTTTGGGTCTAGAAAGGGCACACACTTTAGGCGACCGGTCTATTTTGGGAATTTTCCCATCAAACAAATACGGAGTACTAACTTAACAATCAAATATATTTATTGTTTTTTCTTTCAAGGCACTCTATTTTATACATTATATATGCACTTCTATCTTTTTATATTCACACTTTTTTCTCTTTCTATTCATTGTTATCTTCTTCTTCATACCCACCTTCCATTTTTAAGATTTGTGCGGATCATGTTTTTTCTTTCTAAATCCAATGTAACGCGAATTTATCCCAAGATACAAGGTAAGCTAGTTGGTCGGTTGGGGGGGAGAACCCTCCAGCCCCCCTACTGGCTCCGTTAGTGGTTTACGCTATCGAATAAGAGTATCAAAAGTTGTAAGTTAATGTTCTTATTTTGTTACCACAACAAGAAACACGAATTACTTGACAAGGCAACTTATCACAAAAATATATTATCTATGATAGAGCCAATACAAAATCCAAATAAAAGCATATAGAGTTATTTACAAACCTGAGCTTCCATGGTACTAGAACCAAAATCTGGACGCGTCAGTACCAAAACTACTTCATAATCTTTATCCATAACCCAAATATACCTTAGCGAGTGTACATTAAACCAAAAGCTAGCAATAGCTTGATCGCTAAAATCACAACCCTCCAATTCGAGTTTTCTTGGGCACCCCATTGATAACGCCCTAAGTCCTTCAACGGATCCTCCTATATAACCAAGAGAAAGAAATCTTAGATCAATACCATATTTTCCGATAAACCCCAAACCTACATCCGTCAAACCTTCTTCATAAAGATTGATACTTAGTCTCTCAAGTTTGTTGCAACCGATTAACATAGCTCGGAACCCACTGTCTAGTGGTGAGATTGTTTCTTTATCGTCTTCCTCTTTACGTACACACAAGTAGAGAGCACGCAAATTCTTCAAATTAGTTCCTATACACTCCAAAGCTTCATTTGAAATATCTGTTGAGTTTAATATGTAGATATTCCAAATTACGACATCCTTGTGCCACTGCAATCAGTCCCACATGAGTCCCGGAACTATACATAAAGGTGAGCTTGCGTAATTTTTTGCAGAACTGACTTATTACTTGCAACCCCTTGTCTTCACATACATCTTGGGTATAAAGGACTTCCAAGTTGGGACACCTCTGAATAAGGAAACACTAGCAATCTGCTTCAACATGTGGATATGCAAAATCCAATTCCCTTAGCTGATTTAAAAGAGGGTATACAAACGGAAGTGAAGTTTCGCGAAAATCATATATACCTAAACAACGAATAGTCGATGGAAACCTAAAACTACTATACTCCATATCTTCTCTATAAAGAGCGCCCCAGAAACATTCTAACTTAACAGCATGGCTAAAAGCATCTCCTAGGTCATCTATATAGCTTGTACTAAAATTTAAAGATAATAAAGATTTGCTACAATTTTTAACCAGAAGTGCAACATCTTTAACATCACATCGATGACAAAAGTCCCTAAAAGAGAACGTTTCAATGCCCGCATTACGCAAAGCCAGTTCTTGTAACCATTTCACGCATCCATCCTCTCTATGCAGACCTCTAAGGTGTAAACACAACGTCCTTAACTAATTACAACCCTTAGAAATATGCATTAGTCCATTCTCGAAAATCCCTTTACAATCAACAATCTTTAAAACCTTTAAATCTTTACCTCGGGTTCTAGCCAAGAGCTCGAGATCCGAATCATGAATAGCCACATTACGAATGTGAAGTGATTGCAAGCACTTAAACGATATAAATATTTCTCAAATCCATGGGGTGATGTTAACACCCAATTTTTGGGGTAAATATAATCGAGACGGATATCCTTTTAAGGTTAGGGAGCGTAATGCAAGTGAACAGTCACGTGTTTACGCGTCATACAATCGATCTCGTACCATCTACCGCAAACCAAAGAAACCGAGTTTCGATCAATAGGATCATGTATGTAAGGTATAACATGTGGGGAAACTGTTACACTTTAATTAATAAAATCGATTTATAATAACTAAATTAAATTAACAGAAAATAAAATGCAGAAAATTAAACAGACAAAAAGGGGTAGAAGCGGAAGACAGACTCTATGAACGTTAAGTTAAATAAAGCAGTAAACGATCGTGGAACAAGGCTCATGTTTAACACGATTCCCTTAAAACAGATTCGCCGTCTGTTCCAGGGTACAACGTTCAAAGCTGTTGTACAGCCGGACCTGATAAACTTGCCTGAAAATTTACGAAAAGAATCAAAGGTTTCTGATCGATCAAACTGCTGGAAAGGGCTGCTAACAAAGCTGCCATGAATGGGAATTGGAGTTGTATTTTCGGTTGTGTGTAAAAAAGAATGAGCAAGGTTTATTTTTTAGCATAAACCTGTCTTGGTCACCAAGACAAAATATTGGCTAAAAAATAAATTGATTCTCAAATCTGGTAAAATAATACACACGATTTGAAATCTTTAATAAACACAAAATATATTCTGTATAAACTCGTTACGAAATCTGCAGCAAATAATTTCGCGCGCAGGCGAACTTTCTGCATTCGTGTCCGCAGGTCGCGCGGGCTCGTATGAGATCAGTAGCTTCGAACCCATTTTCGCCCAGAAATCCCTTTTTCTGAGCACGCGCGGGGTGCACGTAGGTGTGGGAGCATAACCAACCTAAAAGAATTTGAAGGTCTATACTAAGATTTCCTTATAAACCTCATTCCACTTCCTTCACTATGCAATGTGTGATAGATATAGTTTCCAGATTTTTGTGTTCCACGTGCCTCACATTGAGACACGATATTTCATTCATCTAAACTCTATTTTGGACATACTTTGGCTCGTTGCGAAGCTCTCTTCGAGGAGAAAGCAAAGCCCCAATCTAATATAAATATATATAACATCTACATATATTAAATAATGTCCAAAGTTTGCAAAAACTCATTTTGCAAAACCCATTTTTTTCCAACATAACATAGTTAGCCACTGTCTCCATTGGGTTTATTATACCTAAATTGCAAACATAAATATGTCAAAACATGACAAGTAAAAAACCACAAACGTGTAAAAAAAACATGACATGTAAATAAAAAGCATAAAAATATAAACCTTAAGAACAACGTACGTGTTGTATGAAACCAACAACCGGCAAGCTAGAGCTAGGAAACTGCGATCACAAGAACTCTAGTTGTTATCGAGAAAACGCACACCAAAAGATGGTGAATATCGACTATAAAGTAAAACCCACACGTACGTTACTGAATTTAGAACACCGGAGAAAACTTCTCTATTTATAAGACAGACGGTTATAATAAACCGACCAATCTTCCTAATATGATTAAATTTAGAGCCAAATTTACAATAAAGCCCCCAACTTATTGCCTAAAGTGTAAATTATGCTTAATTATATGAGTTTATTATGTAAGCCTACGGCTGTAAATTAACTGAACATTTCATTAACCGTTGGGTAAAAAGTTCGTTTATGTTCGTTTATTTATTAAATGAACGAACATGAACATTAATTTACGTTCGTTTAGTTAAATGAACGAACATGAACAAAAGTCATGTTCGTTTGTTTATATTCGTGAACGTCCGATTATGCGTTCATTAACGTTCTTTTATGATCATTTATTTGTTTATGTTCGTATATCATATATTTTAAATGTATACTTTTAAAACTGATATGTTTAAATAAAACAACACTTATAAAAGATAATATTATGCACAATTTGATAAAGTTTATGTTTTTTTCTACATTCATTTTTGTTCGATCGTTTATGTTCGTTTAGTTTCTTAATGAACGAACATAAACGAACATGAACAACTCATTTTCTTAATAAACGAATATGAACAAGAAATTTCGTTCGTTTAAGCGTTCGTGTCTATTTATTTGTCTGGCTAAAATTAAATGAACGAACATGAACAAGCACTTAAAAAAATTGTCATTTCGTCACATTTTTTTTGTACACTTTAAAAAAATATGTAAAAATATTTTGAGTTTGTTGACATTTATGATTGTGTAAAAATTAGTTACATAAATAAGTGTGAACAAATTTTATAGTTTTCACACTTTTATTTGTTACAAATAAAAGCCTATACTTTTAAGTGTGGAAAAATCAATAATTTGTTCACACTTTCAAGTGTGGACTCCCATTTGTAACACACACTATCCCCATACATGAGAAGTGTGGAGGATTTGGGAGTTACAATTAGGGGTTCACACTGAAAGTGTGAACAAATTACTGATTTTTGCACACTTAAAATTATGAACTTTTATTTGCAACTAATATAAGTGTGAAAATTTTTTACTTTTTTTAAATTTGTTCACATTTATTTATGTAGCCTATTTTTTACACATTTATATGTGTTAATAAACTCAAAATAATTTCACACTATTTAAAAGTGTGTAAAAAAAGTATGATACGTTGAAAAAAAAATTACAGTGAAGGTTCCGTTCGTGTTCATCTACAGCCCTATGTAAGCCCATAAATTTAAAATGAACTGGTTTAAAGAAAGTAAATGGAAATCATATAAGCCGAAAATAACTTTATACAAACACAATATGGGGTTTCTAAAAAAATGTTTTAGAAATCGTTTACTTAAGGTGTTTTTACAAAAAAAGGGAAATGGGTAAAGATGTTGCTCGAACTCATGAACTCTACACACTGAGAGTGATAAGAAACTGGCTCTTGCCACAATCACACTCATCCCCATGCAAATTTTACTCAATAATATAATATATATATCACAACAACAACTGAAGTACCATCTCATATTATATAGAGTTAAGTACATTTTTGGTCCTTGTGGTTTGGTGCGATTTCACTTTTGGTCCAAAATTCAAAAAAAGTTTGGTTTTGGTCCAAAAACATAGTTTCGGTCCACTTTTAGTCCAATCCCGTGAATTTGCACTAAAATTTTTGGACTAAAAGTGAAACGAAACTATGTCTTTTGGACCAAAAGTGTAACGAAACTATGTCTTTTGGACCAAAAGTGGAACGAAACTATGTGTTTTGAACCAAAACTAAACTTTTTTTTATTTTTGGACCAAAAAAATGCACCAAACCACAAGGACCAAAAATGTACTTAACTCTATTATATATTATATATATATATATATATATATATTGAACGACCCCATCTCATATTCCCTTAACGGCTTAATTTTTTTATGTTGTTAAAATCTCCTTAGTATTTTTTGCATAAGTAATTTTTAAGAACCTTTTCTCTTGGTTTTTTTTTATCTTTAAATGAAGTAAACTTACTACTATTAGATATGCTAATGTAGATATAGATGGTATTTTTCCGATCCTTCAATCGATATTTGGTTTACTAAAGCAACACAAACCACTATGTTTATTTTACGGCATTAATCATATATACTTACACAAAGAAGCTTCTCCTTATAAACAATACATTGACATTGGAATGACATGGTTACAAAAAAGATGAGAATTAGGGTTCGTTTGGTAGGACTGAAAGAAATGTCAAATGAATGGAATAACCGACGTAATGGAATAAATAGTGGAATGTAATGATTCATTACCATTATTAATCATGTTTGGTTTCTATGATAGACGTAATGAAATCATGATAAAAAGTCTAAAATGCCCCATTAATGATAAGAAGTTAATTTAATATGTTAGTTAATGGTGGAGTTTTATGTAATTTGATTTCATTACAAGATGGAATGAAAAAAAAGTAAGGGGCCCTTAGGAATGGTTTTGGTGTAATAGGTCATTCCTTGTAAAGAATTATTACATTCCATACATGTAAACAATGAGCATTTTTTCATTCCATCGTAATAATCTTTTCCATTCCCCCTTTGATTACATCATACCAAACACTACGTTACTGTTTTAAGTGGTTAAAAAGATGTAAGTCACATACTTTTTATCAGTGTTGCAACACAAGGCTTACAGGGTCGATTAATCGCCGCTAAACGCTACTGGCTCACCAATCTTTTCGATTTGTGTAAATCGATCAAACTAATCGGTCAACCATGGTCAACAACTGTCAACGGTGTTCAAACTTACCGAAAACTTGCAAATCTTGTCGGAAATACCCAGAACCCGCCGTAAACAAGTTTTAATCACTTATATTCTTTGTTTATATCTATTACCAGTTTTTATAAGGAAAGTCTTGAGGGAATACAAAAAACTCGCCATAAATACCTAAAACTCGTCGTAAATACCCAAAACTCACCGGAAATACCCAAAACTTGCTAGAAATGCCAATCTGAGCTTGCCTAGACCGATTACAAGCTACAAGAGGGTCGACTCTCCGACCACTGATTCGCCATTTTTGCAACCATGCTTCTTATTTTTAATATGGTTTGGTTGATTTGTAACATGTTATACGAAGATAGCCAAATAATAGTTCTTGATATATTATGTTAGATCAAAACTAGTGATCATGTTCCCATTTAATTGAAATCTATGTTTTTATTTTATGGAACCAAAACCTAATATGCGTGAAGAGTGTGGCTTGCTCTCATGACCCTTACCAATTAGAAGTGATAAGAAGAAGGGTTAATGTCATATAATATCAACGTACTTTCCCATTTGAGCCATTATCAGATATGAATTCAAAAAAGTATCACAATACCTATCCAACTTTATATGTTTTGTGTCGATACCAGCAACTTTACCATTTTTACTTACAAAATTCACGTCATGTGACACATGTATATGTCATGTCCCTTTTTTTAAAGCGTTAGGTTCCATGTCAGCTCCTAATACACACCGTTAGGTTGTCTTCCCCAATTTAAACACATATAACCCTAACACTAACACATACAACCTAACGGTGTATATTAGGGGCTGGCATGAAACCTAACGCTCTAAAAAAAGGGGCATGACATGTACATGTGTCACATGACGTGGATTTTGTAAGTAAAAATGGTCAAGTTGCTGATATCGGCACAAAACATATAAAGTTGGATGGGTATTGTGATACTTTTTTGAGTTCATATCTGATAATGGCTCAAATGAGAAAGTATGTTGCTATTATATGCCATTAACCCTAAGAAGAACAGTATATGTATAACACCAACTACTGAACCAGGTCCAACTCTACTATTTAAGACGTATCTTATATCTCATGTTTGCATAACCTTTTTTATGTTGTTAACCACGAATAGCTTCGCGGCATCTTTATTGTTTTAGAGGTGCAATACCATCAAATTTAGGCCAGTTAAAGTTTTCAAGTGCCCTCTTTTTGAGACTTATCGGCATCTATCTATTTCTTTGCGAGCTTATATACCAAGCATACTAACGGAAATTCGTATGTCGGATAAGTTTCTTTGAGGGATTTTTAAATCTAAAAAGTAAGTAACTCCCAATACTGTCTTCGATTCTTTGAATCAAAAAGTGAGTGTATGGGAGAGGATGAGATGTAGACAGCCCTACCCCTACCAAGTTTGAGAGGCTGCTTCCGGTTTTGCCAAAGGTAGAAAAGAATCTTCGGCCTTGTAGGGGGTGAGGATCGAACCCTTGACCTCTATCTCTAGAGACAAGGGTGTTAACCACTTGATCCAACCCTACGAGTGAATCGAAATTATCGAATAGTTCAACGCTTTTCCTCAACGGTTGAGTGATAAACGTGACGCTATTTCGGTATCTCAAAGCCACCAGAACCGAAGTAGTAATATTAGAACTTGTTTTTTCTCTTTAGAAGCATGCAATGAGGTGAATCCATCATTGAAAGTAATCCCCAAGAAGAAGCTTGGAAAAAGAGGAATTATCACACCATCTAAAAACGAGCTTCCACATATCGGTAGCAATGTCACATTCGAAGAAAACATGATTAGCAGATTCAACATTGGCATTGCAAGAAGGACAAGAGATGGCCGGAATATCCATACCACGCGAAGAGAGATTCAATCTATGAGGGAGTCGGTCCAAGGAAAGCCTCCACATAAACACATTGACCTTCCGGGGGATAGATTTATCCCAAGTAGTAGTATGAGCAAGAGTGGGAAGGATATTTTGGTCAATCCTATAACGAGCATCCTTAACGGTAAAAGTACCATTACGACCAAGACTCCAAGTACAAGTATCTTCATTGACATCAATATTTAGTTGACCGATTTCATTTAACATGTCACATAAATAGGCAAGATTTCTAACACCAAGATTGGTCCGAGACCAATTCCAAGACCATTGCCCATTATTAATACGGTCAATGATAAGACAATCTTTGTCTTGATCAAGATGATAGAGCCGATTGTACCTTGTAAAAAGAGGAGTCTCGCCTACCCAAATATCTTTCCAAAATCGAATACGAGTGCCACAACCTGCTTTAAAACGAAAAGTGTTAGATAAGATAATACCTTTCGAGTGAAGAAAATTGGAGGTTCCAACAATGTTAGCCCAAATGCCCTTGAAGCTACAACCATTTGTATCGAAACCTCCTTCTTGACCATGATAAGCTTTGATGACCTGAACCCAAAGGGCGTTTGGGGAAGAAAGTAACCTCCAACGCCATTTTTGAAGAAGAGCAAGGTTGAAAGCTTTAAGACTGCCAATGTTTAACCCTCCTTTATCGAAAGAATTAAGAATAATTGGCCATTTGACCCAAGCCATTTTGTTTTTATCTTTATTACCACCCCAAAAAAAATTAGCCCGAATTCTTTCCAGGTCTTGAAGGACCGATTCGGGTGCTCTGAAAATCGATAGATAGTAGATACCAAGACTACCAAGCACAGACTTGATAAGAGTCAGACGACCCCCAATCGACAGAAGATTAGCTTTCCAAGAGGAAAGCCTCATATGAAAACGATCAACAAGCGTCTTCCAGCTAGCAATAGACTTCATATTGGAACCAATGGGGAGACCAAGGTAATTGAAAGGGACATCACCTGCCATACAACCAGCATTGCTAGCCATACTTAAAACTTCATCTTTATTAACCCCAATACCATAAATATTAGACTTGTGAATATTAATCTTGAGACCCGAGGCTAGATAGAAAACATGGAGAACACGAATGATATTATCCATGTCTTTAGCATTCCAATCTGTAGTAATGATCACATCATCTGCATAGAAAAGATGGGAAACATTGATAGTAGAATTCTTAATATTAACACCAGTAATCAAACCATTTCCCACTGCTTCCTCAAAAGCATTATGGAGACCTTCCATAACCAAGATGAAAAGGAAAGGAGATAGAGGATCTCCTTGCCTAAGACCACGCTTAATGGAAAACTCAGATGTAGGGCTACCATTAATAAGAATAGAAGCTCTCGAAGAATTGAGACAAGCTTTAATCCAAGAGCACCATTTATTACCAAATCCAAAACTGTCGAGAATGTGAATCAAGTAATTCCAGCTTATGGAATCAAAAGCCTTTTCAAAGTCCACTTTAAAAATGAGGAGCTTCTTTTTTCGTTTTTTATACCACTCAATGATTTCGCTTAGAATAACAGGGCCATCAAGAATTTGACGACCAGCAATAAACGCCGACTGTTCCTTGCTAACAATCTTGTCAATCACTTTAGATAAACGGTTAGCTAAAATCTTGGCAATGATCTTATAGTGTATACCAATAAGCGAAATAGGGCGAAAGTCAGTGATTAAGGTAGGGTTGTTGACCTTTGGGATAAGGGTGAAAAACGATGAATTAGCACCATTAGGCATAACACAAGAAGCAAAGAATAAGTTAACAAAATCATATAGATCCTTCTGAATAGTGCCCCAATACTTCTTCACAAACGCAAAAGAGTAACCATCCGGGCCCGGAGCTTTACTACTTCCACAATCCCAAACGGCTACACTTTTGATTTACCACGAATAGCTTCGCGGCATCTTTTGTTGTTTTAGAGGTGCAATACCATCAAATTTAGGCCAGTTAAAGTTTTCAAGTGCCCTCTTTTTGAGACTTATCGGCATCTATCTATTTCTTTGCGAGCTTATATACCAAGCATACTAACGGAAATTCGTATGTCGGATAAGTTTCTTTGAGGGATTTTTAAATCTAAAAAGTAAGTAACTCCTAATACTATCTTCGATTCTTTGAATCAAAAAGTGAGTAAGTAACTCCCAATAATGGGTCCTAACATCGTCTTCCACAGTGTATGGGAGAGGATGAGATGTAGACAGCCCTACCCCTACCAAATTTGAGAGGCTGCTTCCGGTTTTGCCAAAGGTAGAAAAGAATCTTCGGCCTTGTAGGGGGTGAGGATCGAACCCTTGACCTCTATCTCTAGAGACAAGGGTGTTAACCACTTGATCCAACCCTACACTTTTGATTTTTTGAATCATTAGCATATTAATATTTTATGTAAGTTTCCTGTTAATGCCCCTTTAACATGTTAGTGTAAATAGGTACGGTTATATAACTATTGTCTATTTGAATTAGCAAAACAAGCTAAAACGTTCTAGCAAAAACTCATATAACTCAAAGCCCTCAATATAATAAGCAAGCTACGATAGCTTTTTAAGTATGCTCATAAGTTATCTACTTATTCAAACATTAGAACGACCTTATGAATGCTAACATTCACAAATATCAAACCGTTGGTTCAAATATGCGGTCTATTGACGTACTATGATTTAAACACCTATAATTTGAAGTAGAATATCAACCTCGTTGAATCAAGTCATCACCGGAACACGGGTTAAGTAGCAGCCAAAAAGATTTCACCATTCAAGTTAGTAATATGTTTGCAAGAGTATTGATATCAAAATTGATAAAAATTTTGGTGATAACAACTAACTGAATGTTATTGTAGCTTCATACTTTCATATGTACATGTGCAGTTCGTGATCATGATATTCTACTTGAAGTAAATATGGTATGCCTTTACATGTTATACATGTTCGTTAAAGATTGTACTTTCCTCATGTGGTATGGGTGTTTACGGGTTTTTATATTGGTGAATCCTCTGCCAATTGTGTGAGTCAATGACAGTATACGGTTTTGGTCATCCCATATCACTCTATCAGGGAAAGTAGCTATAGAATGTTGATTATAAATAGAAAGAGCTGACTAGCATAAAAGGCAAGGTAGTTGATGTTTATAAAAGTCATCTGCAGCTTCTTGTTGGCTTATAAATATTGAAAGTTTATAAGCCAACTATTTTGTTGCTGATGGCTTTTGCAAATCTCAATAGCCTCATTAATCATTTAAATAATTAACTTTAACCCAGTGTTAATCTTGATTAAGAATTTGTTGTTCAAATTATGAAATGTGACTAATTAAGATAAAAAATATCATATAATAAAAGAAGCAAGTTCTTGAATTACTTTAGAGATGATGTTTGTAGAAAATTTGGCGAAAAGTTTTGCAAAATATATTAGTCTTAGATAATAGTTTGATAGTTTCTGAACAAAATGTAAGAATGACCTTTAGAGTTTAATCTTTAAAGTTTTACGGGAATTTTACACAGCACAAAGCAAACTGGCCAGATGTTTGTTAAAGGTAGTGGTAGAGGCTTCTTACAGCCGATAACGTCATTTCTTGGCATCATCACCCATCGCGACTACAAGCATGAGATGTAAACAACAATGTTTCCACACCAAGAAAAAGTATAAAATCGAACAGTCCGTCATGTTACTGATAGTCCAAACATGGTAAACAACACTTGTAGCAATGCTTTTCTTTTCGTCCAAGTAGTAAAGAGAACTTGAATGATGTCACGCCTATCAATGTGAAATAATAGCTAACCATTTCTGAGTTTCTTTTGCTTTTCATATTCTCATTACACCCACAGATTGCGTGTCTTATGCGTTTAGTAATAAAAGATGAAAAAGTCTTACGCATCGGTCGTCTAACTATTTGAGATCATCACATCAGTTTAGTACCATTTACCATATAGTTATGATTGAAAATTTGTACAATGACCAAAATGTTCGTAAATACATCTTGGCTCATACCCCAAATTTATTTATACTTTATCTTTTCAAAATAAACTATCTCTGTCTCGTTTTTATTCGTAAGTTTAGACATTTTAGACCAAAATCAAATAAGCCATGAGGAATACTGGGCTTTGGTTATCCCACATCGAGCTATGAAGAGAAGTAGCTACAAGATGTTGTGTTTAAATAGGAAGCGAATGGAACCATCAAATGTAGGCTAGTTGATTTTCTCAGATGCCTTTTTTTTGCCTTTTCTTGAAAGTATTTACTTTTACGTAAGCTTATATATATTAAGCTTAGTATTATAAATTAATGTTCAGGAAAATGTCTAAAAAAAGTTTTTTCAGAATTTCAATCAGCTTACAAATACTATTATGAACAAGTTTCTTCCAAATCGATCTTCTTAAGCCAACTAAAGTATGATAAAAGGCCTATAGCTGAAGAAGTATAGTCAAATCAACATATTACGGTTTAAGGTGCGGCAGATTGTTTTACCATGCCAAACCACCATGTGAAATGAGCATTTCTGCAAATTCTTAAGCTTTTTACCATGCCAAACCACCATGTGAAATGAGCAATTTTGAGCTTTCAATACACATGATGTTAGTTAGCAAACTCAGAATGTAAGCTTTGTTGTTCAAGGAATGTTTATACTTTATAGCTTTAGTGGCTTTATAGTAAGCTCTTATATATCTATCAGTATGTCTTGCAAAATACGGTAATGTGTAAACAATTTACTTTTGTTATTTCTTGGTTTGCTATATATTTTAGCTTTACATATCACAAAAGGGTGCTTGTGATCTGCTGAACATGGATATATCTGATTGTTATAAAGCCTATTACAACCACTGTAAACGTTGCACCAACTGTGTATATATGTTTTAAATTTACCCAACATAATACACATGTCTACATTAAGACCAATTCTCACATGTTATAAAGCCTACACACATGCAATTATAGAAGCATAACATATGAAAATTAGTCTTAATGTAGACATGTGTATTATGTTGGGTAAATTAAAAACATATATATACATTAACAAATTGTGTAAAATCAGTTGCGGTTTAGTCATCCCACGTAGAGCTATGAAGAATACTATCAAATGTAAGCTAGTTGAAGTTTTTTCAAATGCCCACTTTATGAGACTTGTTGGCATCTATCTATTTCTTTGTAAGCTTATACTAAGCTTACTGAGGTAAATTCATATGCCAGCAATGTCTTTATGAGTGGGCTTTTTCGAATCTCAATCAGCTTACTAATATTATAAATAAGTTTCACGTTAATGCCTCTTAAAAGATTCTAGTACTTTATTTTGTTTGAGTGCCCATCGATAGGCTGGTGTTTGAGACCTTTTGAATGACCATTGATATGGCTGGTCTCAGGGCGGACCGAAGTAGGTTCTCGATAGTTCATGTAAAAAAGTTAAATACCAAAAAGTAGGTTCATGTTAAAAATTTACATACAAAAAGTTAAAATATTTTAGCAAAAGGTTATATAACTCAAAGCCCTCTATATAATAAGCAAGCTACAATAGCTTCTTAAATAAGCTCATAAGACATCAACTTATTTAAACATGAGAATGAACTTATGTTTGCTAAGTTAACTTTCACAAATATTAACCATTTTAACCGTTGTACTTGCGACATTACTCTCGTTGAAATATGAAGTTTATTAGAGACTTAAAGTACTACTATGATTTAAACACCTAATTTGAAGCATCAAGTCACAAACAGAACACAGGTCAAGCAACAACCAAAATCATTCATGTTAGCCACTTAGCATTATTTGTTGCATTTGATGCTGAAAATCTACATGTATGGTTATTGGTGTTGGATTATGGTAGTTGGACTAGCACTAATACGACTAGAAATGTGTGAGCCTATTGGGGGCACACACGTTAAGACACGAAGGGTACGTTTATTATGTATTTGATATATATAACACGTTTATATTTATTAAATATATAATATGTTTCACGAAATATATTTAAACGGTCGTTAATTTCCGTTAGACGCTTAACAAACTTTATATATCCGTTAAATAAATAAAAAGAGAAGGGCTTAAAATGTCGAAATGGAAACTCTTGTCCTCCTCCCAAATGTGGCATATTTTGAAGGATTCTAGAAAAGGATTTGTGTGCAAATTATAGTGATAATAATGAGTGTTTAGGATAAGATGGAAAAGTTGATATAAGCTTAAGACTTGAAAATTATCTTCAAGGTTTTAGAGTTTATCTACAACTAGGGTTGAGGTGATATATAAACACCTCATACCTTATCCTTATTGTCTGGTCGATCCCACACCAAAATCCACGGCACAAACCCTAATGCTAATATCATATGCATGAAAAACAATTCGTATGTGATTCTGACGTCACATACAATTCTTATATATAGGCATGCAATATTATGATTCCATGCTTAGTATATATATATTTGTTTGCTTGTGTCTAACTGTTGACAAATCAATAAGATATCATGCAAATTAATACACACTTATGGACAAATTAATACGGACATTAAACTATGAAATTTGATTTCTTGTGAAGCTTTAGTTTTATATGCGTAGTATGGGGTTGAATTGAT